>AFIR01000940.1:0-80275 GCA_000223685.2 Zymoseptoria pseudotritici STIR04_4.3.1
AACCCCCCCTCCTCCAACCTCCCATCCCATCCAACCCACCCTCCGCTCCCTCCTAATCGGAACCTGGACCCTACAATCCTACATCGCCTACCCAACCCCCACCTCCCCGATCCAACGCCCCACCTTCCCCATGACCCGTTCCGTCACGGGTTTCATCCTCTACACCCCCGACGGGTACATGTCCGCTCAAATGCTCATCCCGGGTCAAAAACCCTTCTCACGATCCAGCAGCAGCGAGAAAGGAGGCAACAATGATGAGGCGCAATGGGCGGAAGCGGGCAAACGGTGTTTTGGGTATTGCGGACCGTACTACATCTCCCCCTCCCCCTCAGAAGATGGTGATGGGAAACAGAGGGAGGTGTTGAGGCATACATTTCAATGTTGTTCCTTGCCGGGTTGGGTGGGCGATGTACAAGTCCGCACGCATCGGTTCGAGGAGGATGGGGAGGTGTTGGTTTTGGGGAGTGAGGGGCCGACGGAGATTAAGGTTAGTACCTTAGTATTCATTTCATTTCCTCTTTGAAACCTGAGAAAGAGGTCATGGCGGAGAGCTGACTGAGATTCCTCGAATGCAGGGCGACAAACGGATTCCTGTCCTCAAATGGCGGAGAGCGAGAGATAACTCCACCGCCAGTCCTCCTGCGCCGACACCTCAAATCAAAATCAGTGGGCCGGGTGAGCCGTGATGTTTGTTGCGTTGGGGAGGACCGAAACACGAGCGATTTCTGCGAACTTTTGAGCGATATACCTGGTGAAATGAACTTGACGGCTGGTAGAGCAGGACTAGCACCGCCCATCATTCCATTATTCTGTTGACTCCAATGCACATATGCTGCATCTCAAGTTCTCATGATCCCTTTCTCATACTCGTATCTCATACTCGTATCTCATACTCGTGTCTCATATCCATGCCTTGCAAATAAAGGGTATGCTCATGCTAAAATCAGAAAGACAAATCATCGACAGGAAGCCCATGTTTTCCGCTTGATTCGGAACCACTTCCCCGTCCCTCTGTGCCCGTCCTGCACTGCAAAATAGGACATCGATCAGGCGCCTAGCACCGAACTCCACCCAAAACTCCGAAAACACAAGCACTTTTTTCACTCCACTCCACTCCATCCTTTCATCACCTACTCCTCTGCCTCTTCAACCCCGCCTCACAGCTAGTATCGTTCCATGCCATCTGCACATCATCCATAAACCACATTCTCGGCTTTCCAGCACTCACAGCCTGGATCTCCAATCCGCTCAATCCCATCGCCGTCTCAATCAGCACAACCTGGCTGAGCTTGCAATCCTTGAAGCCCGGACAAGCCGGGATCGTGAAGTTCTGCGCAAATTTGGTCGTCTCATTGGCAGACTTGGCATCCCACTGAAGACCGGTGACTTCAAAAATGCAAGGATCAGGGCCAGGAGAGTCGCAGCCGAGGTACATGCTGTAGAGATTGAACCAGAAGGCGGAGTCGCTGTCTGGAGCGGGTCCATCGCCAATCTCACCAGTGCCCGGCTGTTGGGAGGGACTACCGGTGCGAACGCCTGAGAGAAAACAGGCGACGTTGGGTGAGGAGACCGGGCTGAAGGGTTCAACGGTGTCCGGCGCGTAGACGAATCCGTTGGAGAAGGCCAGGTGGTGGTAAGGGCGGAGGTTGAGGGGAGGTTGTTGAGTGATGTCGTTCCCGCCCGAACCGCCATTGGTAGAGTTCATTTGACGGGCGATGAGAGCCATGGCACGCTTGATGCGGCTCGGACGGAATGTCGGCAGGTCGTCAAAGTTGATAGTGAAGTTGCCTTGCTCGCCACATCCAGCAGAGGGGATAGCGGTGGCGGATGTCGGTGGGAACGGGTTGCTGAAGGAAGATGTGGAGGTGCTGAAGTTGCCAGCGGCGTTCGAGATCGAGTTTGAAGCCAGCGGAGAGGCGGTTGCAGGTGGCGTCTGCGCAAAGAGCGACGTCGATGTAGTCAGAGTTGCAGTCGAAGTCGTTTGGTTTGACAAGGATGAGTTCGAAGCGTTGGCAGGCCCAGCCGATGCGGAAAGTGCGGAGCTCGATGGCGCTCCTGTGACGGGAATAGACAGTGAAGGACCGCCGATTGGCGGAAGAGGAATGCTCGATGCTGCAGTGGAATTGGCACCCACGATACTTGAAGCTGGTAGGATAGAGGACGGCGAGTAGGCAAATGATGTGCCGGCGCCGGCAGCTGAGATCGCGGTACTGCCATTCATGGACATCGTGGCAACACCGGCAGTAATGCTAGCACCTGGCTGGTTTGCAGTTGGCATCGATGAGTTGGCGAACGTGAGCATCGATGGCGTAGTGACCAGAGATACCATCGATGGTGGCATGAAAGTCGCAGAAACAGTCATCGATGTCGTAGATGAGGGCCCAGGCGAGGCGAGCATAGAGGAATTTCCTGCTGACATCGTAGCGTTGGCGATGCTTGGAGGTGCCGCCGCCGCAGCTGAAATTGCAGTCTGGTACTGCGAGAAGCTCACGCTCGTGCTGAGGACCGGTGTATCGCCTTGCACGGTGTATGTGACAGTGACCGGCGCTGCCAAGAAAGTCGTCGAAGAGTTGACTCCACCGCTACCGGGAAGAGTCACAACCGTAGCAGGAGGAGTCAAAGTCGTCGTGAGCGTCGCTCCAATGGTTGTCGTGATCAGATTCATGCTTGTGGAGGTGGTCGCATCGTCCGCGCCGTAGTAGTGAGTCTCTGTGATGGTCGTGGCAACTGGCAATTGTACTTCGGAGGATTCTGCAGACATTGCTTGTGCAGAAGATGCATTCCAGCCGCCGCTACCCACGCCACCAAAGGACGACGGCTTGGACGTGACCGCTGACATCGTGTACGTTACGTAGCGTGTGCTCGTGGAAGTCGTTGTCAGAGCGGTGCTGTACACGCTGAACTGCGTGACGGTGGTGGTCGGCAGGGTGATGGTGGTGTATGCGCTGATTGTGGACGTTCTGGTACTCGTGATGTAGGTGTGAGTGGTAAGATCTGTCGCCAAGGAGTTGGTCGGCATGATAGTAACAGTTGAGGTCGCGATGGTCAATTGAGCTCCAGATGTGGGAGAGATGCCGTCCTTCCACATCGTGCTCGACCCGATGACAGAGAACACGTAGGTGCCACTGAAGAGTGAAGCTGGAGTTGCAAACTGGAACGGAGACGTGGTCGAGGCCACGGCAGGCGGAGCTGAAGACTGAGTGTTGACACCCGCCGGCGACACATCATTGGAGCTGTATTGGACGAGCTCGGTTGTGGTGACTGTCATCGTAGTTGGCAGGTAGACGGTAGTAGGAGTGCATTGTGCAGATACCCTGGTTTGGAGAAGTAAGTAATCGCACAGTGAATAAAGCGAGCCGAAGATGAGCATGAAAGCGATGCCAGCCATGCAGTAGTTGTTCCATTTGTGAGCTCGCTGATTGTGCAGAGGGATCTGCTCCAAGGGTAAGACCGGATCCGCGATTACGGTCCTCCACGATGGTATTCCATGATATGCCGATATGGTGGAAGGGCCAACGCAGTATTTGACAGATTCGGACAGGATTTCTTTCCACTCCTCCCAGGAAATTCTCTCGATCTCGGGCGGTGCTTGAGGTCTTGTTTGACCATCTTGAAGTTCCAAGGCCGAGTCGATTCGTTCGTGTTGTTGGCCAGTGCGATGTCCTGTGTTGGTGCTGATCTTGGATTGTTGATGTTCGACTCGCTGCCTCAGCTCGGACGTGGTGATGGCGTTGGTAGATATGCTCCCGCTTTTCTTCGGTTTGGCCATTTCAGGGCGGATGTTGGAAAGTAGATGCGATTTAAATGCTTGTTTGAGCTGCCAGAGTTGCGTCCGTGTATGCTGTGGAGGATGCTGGTGTGTGGATGCTCGTATAGTGGACAATGAAGGATCGGGATCCAAGGTGATGACACGGCGTCGTGGCATCTTGCCGTCTGTTTGGCGTTGTCGGGCCATTGACGGAGGTGAAGGTCCAGATGCAGGAAGGCGACAGGCGGATGAGGGCATACATGAAGGTGCAGGTGCAGGTGGAGGTGCTGGGAGATGGTGAAGTAAGGTACTTACCCGGTTGTCGTGGTGGCGTTTGCCGTTGCGTTCCAGTTGGCGGCGGAAACGTAGGTGAGCGCGGTGGCGGTGACGGCGACCACGTTGAGCTTCATCGTGGCGAAGAGTAGCTTTCTTGCGTAGGTGGTGGAGTGAGTGACTGAGGTGAGCGAAGTGTTGAACGAGTGTCGGTGGTGAAGTAACGAGTGTGGTGGGTTGGAGGTGGAGGGAGGGGAAGAAGGAGCGGAAATTTGATAAATCCTCAAGTCGCGACTTCGAGCGGCGTTGTTTCCAAACAGCGCAAGAAGCAGGGATGTGATGCAGCTAAGCGCTAGGTCCAATTTCTTTTGCCGTATCAGGCAGGAACAGAAACACGATATGAGCTGGACGGACGAGGAATGAACGAAACCTTTACTTACCAAGTACTCACCCACACCTCATCTCCCTCCGACAAGACCTACAGCTTACTGGTTCGTTCATCGTCGGGGTCGCTCCTGTGCGGCGTAAAGAGACATTCAAGGTCGCACAAGCGGAGGCACAGCACGAGAAGGTTGGCGGCATGAGGGTGGCCTGCGAGATCAGCGCGCACAAGCACAATCTCACAGTATTCATTGCGTGTGAGGTACTTACGGGTGGATGTTCGCTGCCAAAGTTGACGATTCGATGGTATTGGAAGTACTGAACGGCAAACACTCGAAAAGGTCATTTTGCGTTGCGTAGCTCTCGCCTCGTCCCTTCATCTCCCAAGGGAGACCATGCTGACCGTGGAGACGTACGAGCCATGGTCAGCAATCTGCCTCAAATCGAAGAATTGTCACGCCTGGAACCATGACCAAGATTGACCATCTGCAGTGAAACGGAAGGTCAAGGGGTTCGTGCGAACACTGCAATGGCCCAGAAATCTGCATGGATATGATGTGTGACCGATATGACCATCCGTAGCATACCCTGCCTCCCATCCCGATTCGACGTCAAGTGGCATCATTCCCGAGATGGCAGTGTTTGCCATAAGTGTCCCTTGAACGCGGGAAGCCAGCTGCTTGTGCCACCTGAACAATCCGTCTCTTGCCTTGAACTTCATTCATCCAACCTGGCATCGCCCATCACATGCACCTCATAGCTCTTGCTCAATGTTCTGCAGTTCCCTTCTTGATGACCTGCACGAGATGCCTGAGACACGCTTTCAGATGATGTCGAAAGCTCATCACGAGATGGACAAGGTGAGCTGAATAGCACGGTCAGAGGTTGCCCTCGCCAGGTATCGTCCGTTGCGTCCAGACACATGTGTTTTCCACCTCTCCATCCCTCTCAATCTCCCAGCTCTTCCACATCACTGCCAACATTATCGCTTGTCACGAGGATCAAGGAGGGACATCATCTGCGCGCATACAGCGGCTCACTCATCTGCAGTCCCCACGTCCCGGAGTTCTGCCGTTCTTCCGGCCAACACCTTTCACCTCTGGCGACATTCACACGACACTTGACGTCCTTGTCGCCTCATAGTTGGCACGTAGGCACTCACATCTTCCTCTCCTCCGTCTCCAGGCTCAATCACTTCGAGCGACGTCGAAAACACCACCAAAAGCGCTACGACCGCCAAAGCAGCACTATCGCACACTGGACCCCGCCACCCCACATGCTTTCATGTGATACCGCCGATACCACACTTCATCCTTCACCATGAGCCACTTCACGGATCAACCTCCACCTCCTCCTCCTCACACCACCCACGGCAAAGGGCCTTCCTCTCACCACCGCCCTCAGCCACGACACCGCTACTCCATCGACTCGATCGCCAGTCCTCCGCCGAACCCCAGCGCACGTGCCTCGAGAATGCAGGCGGATCGCAATGGCGCGATGCCAATGCCCGTGGGAAATGGACATGCGCAACAACGTCACTTTGGTGGAGGAAACGGAGGCAATATGGGTGGGAACATGCGAGGACCGGCCAGTCCGCCGAAGAACAAGAGTGAGCATTAGTCTATCAGTGCAAGGATGGACAAATTTGGAGACGAGACTCGAGAAGCTGACACTTCTCAACAGACACCCAGCATGTTCCATGCAAGTTCTTTCTCCAAGGACAGTGCCAGGCGGGCAGCATGTGTCCCTTCTCCCACGATGTCGAGTCCACCACTAGACCAACACCGTGCAAATACTTTGCCAAAGGAGGGTGCAAATTCGGCCGGAAATGCGCCTTGCTACACATCACACCGGAAGGACAGATTGTGAATCGGCCATATCCACAGCACCAACAACCTTACATCCCGCAAGCACAGACACCGTTCGCTCAGCCTCCACCTCCTGGTCTGCTCTCGATGCAAGCACAAGGCCTTGAACAGCGACCCAACGGGGAACAGTACGACAACTACGCCTACTCCTCCCGCCAGCAAGACCCCAATCCTCAAATCGATATGACCTACACCTCCGCGTCGCCCAAATTTGGCTCTCCCAACCTCAACGACCACCGTCTAGCCGCCTCGCCTCCCTACAAAGGACTTTCTGTTCTTGATGCGCCTCTTCCCAACTCCTTCGACTCGAATGGCATTTCCTGGGCCGCACGCAACGGTCCCTTTGCTGCGTCTGTGCCCTCTAAATTCGACTCACCTCCATCCTCACTCCCTCGACAGACGCCTCAAAATAACTCCACCCTACGCGACCTCCACTCCTCCGCCTTTGGCGACCGCAACATGGATAATCTTCTCGCCATGTCTACCTCTCCACCAACCTCCAACCCTGCCGACGAGACACCCATATCGTTCGAGAAGCGTCCTCTTCACTCTGCTCGGTTCCGTCAAATCTCACAAACTCAACCTCGCCAGCTTCTCTCCGCCTCCCTCGGCGCACGCTACATCTCCAACCCTCTGTCTTCAGCACCAACCTCAAACCCTTTCACCTATCCGTACGCCTCTGATGACAACGAAGACGACAACACATCCGACTACGATCCCGCCGATACCGACAGAGAAGAAGATCTCCTCCCCTCTTCCCTCCACGACCTCATCCCCGAAGGACCGCGTTCTCGGCGGGAATCCCGTCCAAACGCCAATACATCTAGTCCCGTTCCGCCTTCATTCCTCAATCCCGCGAGACGGACATTCTCAAATTCCACATCCACCCCATCAGCGCAGCAGGACTCGAAACTTCCATCACCTGGTCTTACCTCCTCCTCACCGTCGCGCTATAGTGGTGTCTTCGCCCGCACGCAAGCAGGCAGCGCACTGAATGGACTAGGCCATGTAGGCTCACCGCTTCGCGACTCGACATTTCCCACCGACTGGGCGGGAGGATTGAGTTCTCCGCTAGGCACTCCATTGAGCGCGGGCGAGGGAGGCTTCATCGAAGGACTTGGATCACCGCCGCTGGGGAGAGACGGAAAGGGTGGCATGAGTATGCTCACCCAGGGACTGCGAGCGACGAAGTTATCGAACGGTACGACGAATTCTGCTGGGTCTGGTCTCGCTGTAGGCGGAAGCGGAAGTGCAGGAGCGAGAAAACCCATCGACCGCATCCCCAGCACCGCGAGCGTCAGTCATCCCCGCATCGACGAAGAAAAGGACGGGGAGATCTTCGACATGGATTTTGAAGGTGGTGCGTCCTCCGGCGAGGGCAAGGAAGCGAGGAGTGGCGAGCGGAAAGTCAGCAGAAAAGCAGACGGTGACGGGAGAAGTTTCGGTCCGATTGGTGGTGGACGGGGTGGAGCGGCGAAGTGAAGTGCAGTGGTAGCATGGGATGACTTTGGCATTGATATCGACTTGAGCATGTGTTGCGGACAAAAAGCGGTGTATCATACTTCACGACTTTTTTGGGTAAAACGAAAAGACTTGCATTAGAGTGAGGGAGGAGAAGCACAATCTGAATTGGAAAGGGCGAGTGGAGAAGAGTCCACCGGAAACGAGCAAAGTGCATACAATGGAGAGGTAGAGTAAGGTATTCCGAACAAATTGCCAGCCGATCGTCCTCCACGCCATCCAAATAAATGGATCGATCGGTCCTCCTGAAGACCATTCGAGGCAAACTCTCTCGGCCGTACAAAAGCTTTCCCTTCGTCCTCCCTTCAATTCCAGCCAAAAGCCACCCCCGTATCCCAACCTCAAGCAGAAGTCCGTGCCCAAACCACCAAGCACCACCCATACTATCCCCCGTCCTCTCCTTTTCGCCCTGAGGAGTCCTGAAACATCCATCAGACGCGTCAGTGATCATCGCGGCGCGAAGTGTGAACTTGAAAGGGCAACCAGCCACTCACCGATATCGTTGAGGGAATACGCCGCCTAATGACAGCAAGTCTTACACCCAGCAACCACTTTACACTCCGGCCCGCTGTCGGTTTGATACCAGGGACAGCAGTCGAAGTCGCGGGTCTGGAGGAGTTCGTCGGCGGGTAAGATGGCGGCGGCTCCTGCCAGGGCGGCGAAGAGCCCGAAGACGACGAAGACTCCGAAGAGGGTGGTGGTGGGGATGAGGTTCATTTTTGGAGGAGGGGGTTGAGTCCGGAGAGGTTTTTTGGGTGGTTGTGGTCGTGGGTTGGAGTTCGACCTGGAGTCTGGTGGGAGAGAGAGGGTGGGAGAGAGAGGATGGGGAGGCTTCCGGTTTTTATTTATGCGATCGCGCTGTGGGGTCGGGAAAGGTCGGATTATGTAGTAGTCTTGTTGAGTTTGTGGGGTTGACAGGGGGGAAAAGTAGCGGTCAACGATATCATCAGCTCATACAGGTCTCCTGATGTTGAGCTCGTGTTTTAGCCAAACCTGGGCCCTGGATGCTGGCAGGGGAGCTCTTGAGTTTTTTCCGACTGGATGGAGAGTCGGCACGCTGACGACTTTGAAGGAGCGAAGGACTTACGAGAGCTCTTCGTCTGACAGACACGCCGCGAGAACCGGGTGGGAGGACTGCAGGATTGGGGCCAAAAGCGAGAAGTGGAAGACGCCCTAAGGGGCATTCTCGAGCCAGCGTGACGCTCGAAGACTCTGTCCGCTTGGGCGTCGATTGGGTTTTCTTGGAATGTCCGGTCTGTCTTATGCGGCATGCCATGAGACTGAGGGCCAGAAAGGATCGAACGCTGTCGTGTGAGGTGTTGAATCGGACGAAGTGGCGGTCTGACGCATTTGCGGCCAGAAATCTGCTCCCAAAGTGTGGGCCGGGCCCCTGGTCCATATGGTCTCTTGATCGAGCTGGCAGCTGTCAACGCATGCTGCTGTGATGCAAGTAAATGGGGGAGCTCTCAAGCCTCGAGTGGTAGGTCTTACTACACTCGAAGAGAAGGGGATCGAGCGCTGCTTCATATGTGGGAGCGCTGGAATGGCGTGGCTCAGAGATAGAGACTCTGCATCAGAAGCAAAAAGCACCGCGCTATGAGCCATTCTCGAGCAAGGGTGATCTCGAGGAAATGTCGTTTCCTGCTTTCAATGGGAACCGATTGAGTTTTCGACAGTAAGCGCCACTCATGCATGGAGAACGCAGTCCGCACATCGACGTAAAAATCAAGAAGCGGTGGTGTAAACGGTGGGCTTGTTGAGACTGATCACCGACTTAGCCAGCGAGGGTGGTGGGTCAAAGAGCTGACGTGACTGACGTACGTCCCAACACAGCCCAGGGTATGAAGCTCGATCGCGAGAGAATGATGAGCACACAGATCGAGGCCCGAGATTGCTAGGTCATCAGTATCTCATTCTCATTCCCAGAAGATTATTTCTACTCATCGTGCGCGGCGCAAGCTGATGCTTACTGACAAGCATGCCTTCGTATTGTATACTCTACGCTCTCTTGCTCTATGCCGTGGTATCTCCCTCCGTGACGAACCCCATCATGCATTTGCCAGTCATCGCGCTTCCACATTCTTGTGGTCCGAGATCAAAAGTGCGGGAGTCGCGGTTGTATCAACTGCGAAGTAACATGGTGAAACGCGGTCTTAACGGGTGATCTTCGATGGCGGAGTTTATGCGATGCGTGTTGTTGAGTCGATATCAATTCCGCCTCTCTTCTGCCATCGGAGAGCAGAGCCGGGAGGTTTGGCAGAGACTCGAAGCTCAAGTCCGCGCGTCGGGCACACTTCCTTCCACGACCGCTACAGCGCCGGCATCTACAAGCACAAATACCAGGTCAGTACGGGAGTCTCATTCCTCTCGTCAACGCCAGGCCATCCTGCACAGCATCGCCAACATCACCGCCGCCGCCGCCACCGCTGCCACGAAGATAAAGCAGGAGAAAGAAAGGAAAAGGATCACAACTTACTACTACCATCAGTACTCCCGTTCAACAACGCAATCGCCGAAATCACATCCGGAGGCTCCAACAAGTGCCACGTCGCTAGGGTCTGCTTCGTCTTAGCGCCGACCGTCACGGCGAAGCGATGTTCTTCCGGAAGGCGAGATTGGCGAAGGGTGCGGAACATGTCTATCACCGTTTCCGTTAGTATGCCATTGCGAGTCAATGTGGCGGGCAGGATGATCAGTCTTACCTTCATCCGTGAAATCGTCTCCCAAGCAGAGCACAAAGTCCGGTGCTTTCCCTGGGCCTTCACCATACTCGTGCACCAACCTCTTTGCAATCTCACCCTTGTTAACGAAGCGTGGTCGAACCTCGAGATTCGCCTTGCCAGTCATGACCTCGACGTCGTACTTCTTCGCCACCGTAGCGTCCAAGTGCTTGTGGCACTCCCTCGCCATGAAGACGCCATAATCCGGGTCCGCCCTACGGTAGTGCCAAGTCAAAGCGATCTTCTTGCGCTCGACGAACGAGCCCTGAGTGCGTTCGGTGTAGTGGTTGAAGATGTTCAATACCTCCGCCTGCCACGACATGTCGAACGTTGCAGTGAGATTCTCCCACTCGGTCGAGTGGGGCATGCGCATGAAGGAGCCGTGCTCGGCGGAGAGCCCTAGTTCAGAGATGTGGCCCATCCACTCATCCAAGAAGGCTTGATCGCGGCCAGAAATAATCCAGACGGCGTTGTTGGGGTCGGAAGCGAGGGTTTTGAGCGTGCGGATGACACGATCAGAAGGAATGGCGGCTTGTGGATCTTTGACGATGGGTGTCAGAGTGCCGTCGTAGTCGAACATGAAGAGGCGACGAGAAGAGTTGCGGTATTGTGCGAGGAGTTTGGCGCGGTCTAGAGCTGGGGTGGCGATGGTTTGATCGTAGGAGGAGAGATTCGTAAGGAGTCGTCGGATGTAGTTGTCCGTCCAGTGCTGGACGGTGTTGGTGGTGACGTGTTCGTAGAGAAGTTCGTGGGCGGACGCCTTGTCGGCGGCGCTCATTGTGAGGGCTGTATTAATTTCGTCGGCGGTGCCGCCCAGGTCCCACGGGTTGATATGGATGGCATTACCGAGACTCCCTGCTGTGCCGGAGAACTCGGAGATGATCAGAGGGCCGTGATTGTCGCGTTGGCAGATGACATACTCCAGAGCGGTGGTGTTCATACCGTCGCGGACACTGGTGATGAGTCCGAGGTCGGCGATGCGCAGGAGGGCAAAGTATTCTTCTTGAGAAAGGTATTGCGGGTAGTGTTGGACGGGTGTGAAGCTGAGAGAGCCAAAGGAGCCGTTGATCCTAGCCACGAGCTCCGAGATCTTGTTCGCAGTCTTGTCGCCTTTCTGGTCGCGCTCCTCAATGCTAGTGGGGCTCGTGACCTGAATGAGGACGACCTTGTCGTGCCACTCGGGATGACGCTCGAGGAAGATCTCGAACGCTTGAAGTTTTTGTGCGACGCCGCGGACAGTGTCGAGGCGATCACGGCCGACGATGATCTTCTTGTCAGCGTAGAGCTCGCGCAGTGCCGCAATCTTGTCCTCCACTTCAGGCGCTTCGAAAGCCGCCTTGATCGTGGACTCTGCGTTGATGCCGATGGGGAAGACATCGACCGGGACGTGGGCGCCGTACGCGTCCACACCAGCGGATGAAGAGTCGAATCCAAGGATGCGAGTTGAGCAGGATGAAAAATGTCGAGCATAGCTGTATGCCTGGAATCCGATCATGTTCGCGCCAAGCACGCCCTCGAGAACCTCCTTGCGCCGCGTGAGGCAGCGGTAGTACTCGCTACTTGGGAACGGCACATGGAGGAAAAATCCGACATAGATGCTAGGTATCCGCTGGCGCAAGAGGCTAGGAAGGAGGAGAAGTTGGTAGTCGTGGATAAGAACCACATCTCCAGGAGTGTAGACGTTGATGATGGCATCGGCAAATGCTTTGTTCATGCAGTAATAGTCCGCCCATTGCTTACGTAGCGCGCGGCCATCGCTAGGCTCGTTTTGCTTGTAGTGAAAGAGTGTGAACAGCTCGTGCTCTCCGTAGCGACGCCACCTCGATTGGTCCCGGAAAGTAGCGACCTCGTTCTCGTCAATTTCGTCGTGAAGCCAGACAGGCGACACACGTCCGCCATGGTCGTGTTGAAGTTCTCTTTCCAGTTTTAGACGGTCCGCGTATGGGATGTGAAGTTCTGCGAGCTCGGTCGGTTGAGCAGGCTTCTCCCCGCGGTGCACAGGGATCGGCGCAGAAGCCTTGTTCAGCGGGATGGAGTCCATCGAAGTGACGCCGTTGGCGTTTGCAGAACGGTCTTTTCGGCGGACAACTCGATCAATCTCGCCAGTCCATCCGACGAGGGTATGCTTCCAGGGCGACTTCTCGTCAGAGAGATATGCGAAGGAATCAAAGAGCGCAGAAGTCCCTCTACGGTCGTTGAGTTCCTGGTGTTGTGTCAGTATGTCAAAACTTGATTGGCAGCTTCACAAGTAACCCACCCATTCGCCAGTAGTCGTGTAGCCGATCTTGTAAGGGACACAGAAAGTAGCGCTTATGACATTCCCGCTCAGGTTGAGGTCCGGATGCGCGGCGCGAGGGTCCCATGGTGCTGTGTCGAGGTTTGGCTTAGGATGGAGACTCAATCTTCGTAGCAGCGCCTCCCCGTTTGCAGACTCGGATACTCCATTGCCGTTGGAGTATTCGGGAGCTCCTTGCGCACCGATCGATTCAAGGACATGTGTTGGTGGGTTGTCCGCGGAGAATGAGTGCCGCTTGTCTTCGTTGCTGATACTTGGAGTGACGGGCACGCCAAAGTTCGAGGTGTTCCTCACTGGAAGCTCCGAGTCCACCCGGCTCAGGGGTGGTCGCTCATTGCTCGCCATCGCCGATCTTGGCGAGCAGGCAAGACTTGAGATACAACTGCGATTGAGTATTAGTTTTGTGTTCACCAAGCATTGTGGTATTGGCCAATGGAGGTTCTGCTCGAGGTAGGAGAAGCCAGACTCGGGCAACATCCGCACTTACTGTCGTGTCACTTGCGCCCAGTGCCTGTGTCATCCGTTGAGGCGAGAATTGGTGATCGACAGGGCGCACAGGAGCGCAGGCTGGCGGAAGTTTGGTGCGCCTCGAGAATAATGATCCTAGGCTGGTGAAGCGAGTATTTGTTGTCGGACGCAGGAAGCGCGCGCTCTGGAGCGATATAGGATTGATAGGGCAATCTGGTGCGGAAACGAAGGGAAGACTGGAGGTCGGTGAACTTCTTTGCGTTTGCGTCTCGTGGTCCAGGGAAGCCTGGCCTGGTCCAAAGCTTTTGGAGGGATCAATTCGGAATTCTAGGGGGGGACTCCCGTCTGGCGTCACCGGAAATGGCCGGAGTTCACCTTCAATGTTGACCTTCAATTCAAGACAGCCTCGTCACTTCCCATCGACACACTCGACACGAACGAGGAAAGCGACTACCGACGACTCCGGTAGATGGCGATTACAGTTATGGACGAACGATGGACGACGAACACATTGCAGGGCATTGACAGCGCTGCACCATTCGTGCAGCACTTATCGTGGGCCCTGCTCGAGTCCACCACATGAGCATCGAATGCTCGCGAAGCATGTTCCACGCATCGTATTGGCATGGAGCCTGATTGACTTGCATCGTTCACAGCCGCACTCCGAAGCATTACGACAATCCGCAGGGAGAGGCTGTCTTTGATGCCTGCTCCAGTCGGCTCTACGTTCGGTGCTTCTCAATGATCACAAGAGCTCAAGGAAGTACGCATCCAAGTCAGTCCGACGTGGACTGCGTCAATTGGGCCTGTGAGAACAGGCCGAAGAGGTCCCACTGGGCTTCATCCCACGTCTCGTGAAAACATCGGTCTTTGAACTTGCGGTCAGTCGAAGCTGGCTACGAGAAAGCCCAATTCGAAGAGATTCGAGTCTTTCGTGCTCACAGCGATGTGAGAACTGCAGCAGTCTGAACTCTTGATTTGCGAAGTGTAATCACATAGCAGTGCCACCCGAGTCTGCATTATCGTCCACGTTCATCGCCAGTATAAAAAGTCGTCTGGATCTCTCCAAGTGCTGTGCCAGTCGTCAGTCTCCCCCACCTTGGATGGAGGGGCGGCCGCACAGTGGAGCATGATTTTCAACCCACCAACCTTCTTCCCTCGTTTGCAGACTTCGACTCCAACTTGCGTTACAACATCCACGAAACCGATCCCAGATCCCAGCGCAGACCATATCTCCCACCATGGCTGCCACTCAAGAAGCTCCCGTTGGTACGTCTCCCGCGCCATCCTCCCAAGCAACCTTGGATTTGCGCAGCTAACCACGTCAACAGACTACAGTCTTGCCAACCCTGACACGTGAGCACATACGCTCTTTATCCGTGCCCCGACCTGGAGCTGACAAACATCCAGCCTGACCAAGTACAAGACCGCCGCTACCATCTCGCAAAAGGTCCTCGAGACAGTCTCAGGTCAGCCCAGTCAATCCCTCACCGACTCTGCCCACAGCTATTGACACCATTCAGGATGGTGCACCGATGGAGCCAAGATCGTCGACATCTGCCAACGCGGCGATAAACTCCTGGATGAAGAGGTGTCAAAGGTCTACAAGGGAAAGAAGATCGCAAAAGGCATCTCGCACCCGTGCACAGTCTCGCCAAGCACATACGTGACGCCATACACTCCTCTCACCACCGATGCCGAAGAAGCGGAGACATCAATCAAGGCTGGCGAAGCGGTCAAGATTCAACTCGGCGCTCAGATCGATGGATTCGGTTCAATCGTCTGCGACACCGTCATTGTTCCCGAGAAGAATGCCTCTGACAAGACCATCTCGGGGAGGACTGCCGATTTGCTCCTTGCTACGTACTGGGCCAACGAGGTCATGCTCCGCACATTGCTGCCACCGGGTCTGTTGGCTTCTGGCACCGAAGAAGAGAAGAAGAAGGCACAGGCCGTCAAGCCATATAGCCAGTCGAAGATCACGCAACTGCTGGAGAAGGTGGTGAAGAGCTACGATTGCAGTCTGGTCGAGAACACTACATCCTGGGTATTCGAGCGCAATGAGATTGAGGGTAAGAAGAGAATCATCACCGCGCCAGGCGAGGGCACCAAGGGCGAGGGTCTGCCAGAGGTTGGTGAAGCTTGGGGTGTGGAGATTGGTGTGAGCACTGGAACTGGCAAGGTCAAGACTTTCCCGAACAGACCGACTCTGCACCGCAGGACTACCACTACCTACGGCTTGAAGCGCCCTTCATCGAGAGCGACGCTTTCCGAGGTCAAGCAGAAGTTTGGAACATTTCCTTTCAGCTTGAGGCAGTTGGACGATGAGCGATCAGGCAAGGTTGGTGTCGTCGAGTGCGTGCGTGGTGGTGTCATTCGTCAGTACGAGGTGATTGGCGCGACTGACGGCGAGCCCGTCAGCCGTCTCTTCACGACAGTCGGTGAGTGAGAATGCTGAGACTTGAAAGGCGTATCAATACTAATGATCCACAGCTGTCACCAAGAATGGCGTCCAGAAGTTGGCCGCCCCGCCAAAGCCGGACATTGCCCAGTGGAAGTCTGACAAGAAGATCACCGACGAGGAGGTCCTCAAGATCCTCGAGCTCCCACTTTCAAAGTCGAGCGCGAAGCCGAAGAAGGCGAACAAGAAGAAGAAGAAGCCTGCCAAGAAGGCTGCTGCTGCCAAAGAGGAAGAAGAGTCCGATGACGAGGAGGAGAGCAGCGATGAGGAGTGAGTCGTCGGAATGCCAATTCACACTTGACCATGGTGTGAGAGCATGGACGGCGCGGAGCGAAAGCCTCCGTTGTGGCTCCTGCAAAGCTCGTCGGACGACTCGAAGTGGAATCTCCAAGTGGCGACTTCGCGCCGGGTCCAGGCACGCAAGGAATCCGAAATGGACCTGAAGAGCTATGGATCTCCTTCTCAAAAATAGGAAGCATATCAACATAGCTCTGCTCCCATGCCGAAATCGTGAAATTCATCGCGCTCTCGCCGTGATGTTTGATCCCCTTTCCTGATCCCATCCCATTTTCGCATTAGCACTCTGAGACATATCTCGGAAGGGACGATCATGGCAAATGCAAGTGAAGTCGTCTTCGAGGAACAAATCGTCGACAATAGGAAGCAGAGTCATATGAAAGATGTGTATTGGGCGACAATAGTAATGTTTTGTCTACAGAGTGGTTCTCCTGCGTCTTGACTTCGGCGGCTTCTTTTCTCCGGCGTTGAACCTCTCACAATAACCTACAGACCACCTCCAAATCCTCTCTCTCGTTCGCACTTCGACGCGTCCATCGCGCATTTCCGGAATAAACAATAGCAGCGCCCTTGGTATCGCATGACATTACACGTCCATATACCAGCAACCATGAAAGCTAACACGCTGCGCAGTGGCGGATGCGAAGTTTCCCTACGAAAGCCATGCCCTCTGCCGCAGAGCGCAGAGACCCCGAACGCCGCAGCACTGCTCAACCGACCGAGCCCACATCGCGAAGTCAGAGCAGAAATACAGTCAAAGACAAGACGAAAGAGAAGACGTTTATGGATCGCTGGGTGGAGCCATCGCTGGCGGTGCCCAAGCCCAGCTATCAGGATCATGGAGGCGTACCTTATGGAGTGTTGGATGGCATGCAATCACTGGGCGAACTGCCGTCGGCAAAGGTCAAAGCAAGAGTAAGACCGGAAGGGAATCGCAAGTCAGTGCTAGGGCGCAGCTCTGCCGTCGCGGGTGGTGCAGATGCTCAGGAGACGCCGGAGGGTTCTCCTGCGCCGCGACTGGAGACACCGCAGGAGACCACACCGCAGCCTGAATTGCCTACTCAGCCGCCTGTGGTCATAGATGATGAGAAGGACGATGACTACGCGCCCAAGGGGAATACGAACGGGCAGACACGCGAGCGGACGACGCGCAGTCGGAACGTGAAGAGGAAGAGTGAACCGGCTTCATCTGCTACACCAGCACCTGCACTGACTGTGGTCACTGCACCTACACCTACACCAGCGCCTCCTACACCAATACCCAAGCGGCCAAAGTCATCGCATTCATCAACAGGCCAGCAGTACGAGTACGACGGAAAGAAGCTGAAACGTATAGTAGAGGCAGCCAAGGCACGTGCCATCGAAGTCGGCAAACCGGATCTGGCAGCAGCGGTCAATGAGATCTACGAACAGAGCAAGACCGACGACAGACTTCACACACTGCTCGAGGCTATCTTGACACAACACGCCACTCCTGCGCAAAACGAGAGTTTCCAGGAATACGTCCGTGCCGCGAAAAAGAAGCTGAAAGACGCCAAGAACAGCCTGCGGCAGCAACCGGCTGCTTCTTCATCAAAATCCAACGGAACACAGGAGAAACCTCAGGTTATCAACACTTCTTCACCAGCAAAACCGACTCCTTCTCAACAACCTCCTCCACCACCACCGCCTATAGTGGCATCTGCGCCAACCGAGTCATCTCCCCCCATCCCCTCGACCGAGGCCGCCGATATTGCAAAGCCCAAAGTCTCTCTCAAGCTCAAATCACCTGCGAAACATCAACACCGCCGACGGCAAGGCAAGGGCGTCATGTCCGTCTCGCCGCGGAAGCGCGCCGGTAGTGCCGGCAGCGACTCATCCCTCACCGACCTGACGTCTAACGAGGGCGATGCTCGTGCCGAAGAAATGGACCTTGACGGGCCGGACGAGCTCAACAATGGTCCTGTCGCTCCAGCACCTCCACCAACTCAACTCCACGGCCTCAAAGGTAGCAAAGATCAAGCCGCCGAAAGAGGCTCCCTCGCTGTCCCTGGCAGCGGCGCCGCAAAGCGCTCCTCAGCCGAAGCCGAACTCGAGCAAGAGCGTGACCGCGAGCTTGCGAAGAAGAAGCAAAAGCTCGGCGAGTCCGTTGCCCGTGAATACGATTTTCAAGAAAGCAGCGTGCGTCCGCACCTGTCCGCGCGCGGATCTCGTGCTTCGCAGTTGCGCCAGAGTGCCGCTGCGCCGTCTCCGCTAAATCTGCAAGTCAACGGCACGAGAGGCTCTAGCGTGAGAGGAAGCAGAGCCGTCTCGATAGATGGAGAGTCACCACTTTCAAGTCCGGCGACGAGCAGACAGGGTACGCCACGTGCAGCGAGAACGATTGCGCCGAAGCTGGGCGGCAAGAGGGCGAAGACGAAGCAATCGTGAGTACATCGCATCCTCCCTTCATTCACTCTGTGTGCGCGCATCGCACGGCGAGGCCACGTCTTTGCACAGAAGTCTCCAGCATTCCGAGTCTTCACATTGTGGGAGATAGGCACTCTGCCAGCACTTCGCCATGGGCGCACACAATTGCAAAATCATCACACAGACGTGCTACACACAGAGATCACAGACTGACTTTTTACAGACCGGAGAAGAAACAGCTGGCAGGATATGCAGGCTTGTCAGGTGCTGGTGGCGCAGGAAGGGAAAGCCCGATCGGGGATGATGACAATGAAGAGGTAAGACAACGCGAGCGCGCTAATCCTCACTCCATCCTCCCGCTTCTCTCCCACAACAAACTTCTCCCTCACGCAGATCACCCATCCACACCCATGCATCTCCCCTTCCCTCGACGAGCATCACCTTTTCACATTTCTATGCCATCGTCGAAACATGCGCACTCTCTAACCCAAATCGAACAGCGTTCCGAGAACAATGACTTCTGCTCGGCGTGTCAAGGCAGTGGCTATCTGCTCTGCTGTGACGGATGCGATCGGTCGTTTCACTTCACCTGTTTGGATCCACCCATCAACGATAACGCGAAAGAACTCGACGAGCCTTGGTTCTGCTACATTTGCGTGGCCAACCGTCCTGCTGCGCTTCTATCACCGGAAAAAGGTCCCACGGCACGCGGCATCTTCGCTCCATTACTCCACGGACTGAGAAAGCAGAATCCTGCCACCTTCAAGCTTCCGGTGGACCTGAGAGAATTCTTCGACGGAGTCAGCACCGACAAGAATGGCGCGTTTGTCGAGCAGTTGAATGGCAAGCCCACGAGGTATGTATCACCATCCTAACCCTCGCCACGTCATCGCACCGCCTGCTAACCTCGCATGTAGGAATCGTCCAGGATACTCCGAAGAGCAGCCCGACTATGTCAAACTTCGAGACAGCAAAGGCTACGTCCACTGCTTTTGCTGTGGACTCACCTCCCACCCCGCGCAGGGTCCCAAGCGCCCACTCGTGACCTGCGACCACTGCGGTCAACACTGGCACCTCGACTGCCTCGATCCGCCACTCGCGAACCCACCTGCTGTGAATCAAAATGGGAAGAAAGTTCACGACTGGATGTGTCCTCTGCACGCTGATCAAGAATTGCGCAAGATCGAGACCGGCCTGCTTAACCGTCGCACCATCCACCTCCGCAAACCGAAAGTTCCGAAAATCGTCCAGACCGCTCTCACGCGAGGTAGTCGCAACAACGGTATTATTGAGGTCGCAGATGACAGCAGCGACGACTCGGACTCGGAGTTTTACGAGCTCGTCGACGCCGCCGGGGCTGTGTACAAGTTGCCAACCCAGAGCATCAAACTCGACTTCATCGACAAGGTGAAGAGGTCAGTCATCACCAATTCATCTCCTGCATCACCCCAACTGACATGTCTATACAGCACCCGCGTCCAGCAGCTTCGTGACGACCACGCACACCGACGCGCACGTCTCCGGAATCCTCGCCTCTTGGCAAACACACATCGGTCCGCTCTCAAGGAAGCGAATTTCTCCAGCCGTCCGTTCAACGAGCAGCAGATCGCCCTACAACTCACGCAATTCGCCAACACGAACAAGGATCTTGATCTGGGCGCTGATCAAGTGGAGAATCTTGTCGGAACTCTGATTGTAAGTGACATTTCGCTCATCACCCAACCTTCCACAGGCATTAACGCTTTCCCTCCAAAGGCCGAAGCACCACCCGACGTCGTCCAGCAGATGATGTCGACCAAGACCATTACCACCTCTGCCACTCCGGATCCCGCTGGTAAGCCAAAGTCTTCGTCCAGTGCTGTCCCACCTTCGCCGCCTGTCAGTGAGCAGCAGACCGGGGCTGCCGCGGGCGAAGTGGTCAGTGAGGAGTTAAGGAAAGAATTGCTCGCGCTGCAGGAGTTGATTCGGAGGCGGCTGGAGGGCAGTGGGCCTGCCGTGGTGAAGAGTGAGGCGACATGAGACCTGCCGGACGAGTTGAGAATGAGTTGAGATCAAAGTCGAGTCCAGCCACAGCGTCCAGAGAATGCAATGAGCTGAAATCAGAGGAGAAGCGGCGAGCTTGCGAGGCTACATGCCGGGCCAGTGCGATGAGTCGACCAAAGGGCGAAAGAATTGCATACGAGAGGAATGGCCGGACGCTACAGGAGCCGCTCGAGGAATGATCAGTCCACAGAGAGCGAGAGCGTGCATGCATGTTGTATCAGAGGGACTCCGACACGAGTCTGCACAACAAGCTCCGAGCGTGTACGAGCACGAGGAACGATGTCACGCTCGAAATCATGCTTGAGAGCTTCCTTGAGCATCAATTCCGTAGACGGATAATGCACGGCGGGCAGGCGGAAAGGTTGGATTAGAAGAGGCGAAAGTAGAGTCATCGTTGGTATGCGATAGCCAGGCAAAGCAGAATACCGTTCACAATGGGCAATGATGGCTCTCTTTTCACACTTGATTCATGTTCTCTCACGAGGAGCATGCAGTCTCCTCCTTGATTGACGAAAAAGTAGAGTAGAAGAGAAAGTCTGCATCAAAACCCTGTGTCATTTCTTCATCCTATCAACAATTCCCTTCTCAGCAATCCAACAATCCAACTCATCCTCCACCCCTCCACCCCTCCACCACTCACCTCCCCCCTCCTTCTTCCTCCTCCACCCTCTTAGCAACCATAGCCAAATGCTTCCGATTCTTCAAATGCACCTCAAAATCCCCCGCCACCCTCCCTTCCACAGCCGTATACAATTTCCCCGGACAATCCACACATCGAATCCGGGGCAACCACTTACACGTCATCCCCGCAGGAGGGAGGTCACCCGGTCGGACAACGTCGGGGGAGAAATTTCCGCACGGTTTGAGTTCTTCCGCGCCGGAGGCGGTGGTGTGGAGGGCGTAGGCTTTCATCAAGGGGTGGAAATTGTCGGAGGGGTAGCGTTGGCGGAGGGAGGTTATGGCGGAGGTGAGCCAGGGGGGTGGTGGAGGCTGCGAGGGTTGTGTTAGTTCGGGGTTTAGATGAGGATGAGGGAGGGAGGTTGGAGGACTTACGGGTGTTTCATCTGGGGCTGGCCAGCGGGCCATTTCTACTGCGCCTTTGGTGTCGTAGGTTACTTCTTTTTGCTGCGGCGGCTGCTGTTGTTGTTGCTGGCCGCGGGAGGAGGATGCGCCGCGGGAGTGGTTGCCGTTCGGTTGTGGTGTGGATTTGGCGTTGGGTATCGTCCTCGGCGTGGCGGTTGGCGTGCCGTTTCCTCCTTTCACTGGCGTGGCGGCGGCGGCGAGAGCAGCGGGAGGTGGAGGTGCGGATGCATACCCTGACAGCGGGTACTCGCTCGCGCGCTTCTTCGCTCGGTAGTCGTCCCAGAATGCTTTCAGCTTTGCCTTTCCAATTCGCAGTCGGACGATTAATTGTTCCCCTTCATCGGCTACGCTTTCTTCGCGGAGCATGCTACGTCTTGTCGAAGATCGCTGCACCGTGTCGTGGGGTGTAGCGAGGAGTTGAGAATCAGGAGTTTGAGATCGGCCATATCCGGCTCGCATATTCGCTTGCGCTTGAGCGGCGGCTCCACGCATTCCTCTTGTTCGAGCAGTGCCAGGGTTAGCAGCCATCATGGCCGACGGAGCGGGTGACTCTGGTGCAGAGTCTTCACTATCGAGCTCGTCCGAGTCTGCATCCACATCTGTGCGCGCGCCACCGCGACGGCCGCCGCGGCCACCTGCTCGTCTGGTCTTGGGTATGCCGGTCGTTTCGAACGTGTCCACTGCACCCGGAATGACGGAGTGAATTAGTAGAGATCGCACAGTTCGTTGCCTGTCTTTCAAGTCTGGAAGTGCGGGTCCTCCTCTCCGGTTCAATTGTCGTTTTTGAGCTCGGTGCTCGCGCATCATGGATGTCTCCGTTCGCTCCAGTTCGGCTTCGCTCATCTCGTACATGTACGGTGTGAAATCCTTTTGCGCGGCGTGTGCTCGGAATGCACTCGGGAGAGGTGCCGGGAGGAAGCTATCTCTCAATTCTGGATCCTCTGCTGGCCGTCCATCGAAACAATGGTTGGTGAGGAACAGGCTCTTGGTGTACAGCTGACTCTGCTCCCGAATCGAATGCGCAATGGCTGTTGTGAATTCCCCACTAAGCGCGTTCTCCCAAGCCATCTGCCGCGCAAACTCTTCCGGTACATTCAATGGGTTATTGATATCCCATTCAAATTGATCGACCAATGTGATTCTCCCAATCGTGATATTAAGCTTGATTTGAATCCGCATCTCGTCGTCCTTGTGATCGTTATATGGTCTCCCCGGCTCCAGAGGTCCATCTTCGACAATGATATGGGGATAGTAATTGATCACCTGGTCCTGGAATTCCGCTCTGATCTGCCGCGAGACCTCCGGCATGGCCTCGCCGGGAATCTTCAAATCCTCCATCAGGTAGTCCAAGAACATTTCCGGACTTATCGTCTTCTCGTGCAGATTCCAAGTAAATGTGTCCCTCAACCTCAGCTTATCCAGCTCAATATCCAACCTCACAGGCACCAACTCCTCATGCAATTCAGCCTGCGCCGCGGTATCCTTTCGATTGACATGCAGCTGCCTACACCGTCTGCCCTTCGGCGGCCCACGATTCGAACTATACACGATCTGGCTCTTCGCATTGGTCGTCCCATTGCCGTATCCCGCAAATCCATACCCGTGGATTGAAGCGGGATCCTGTCTCCGACGCAGCGCGACTTCGTGAGTGTAGAATTCCTTCTCCATCTCCTTCGCTTTGAGCAGGTCGCGCGATCGTTCGGCTTGGTCGTTCCTCGCCGCACCGTGCCGCAGGTCGCGTTGGATGTAGCGATCGAGGAGGACTTCGTCGCGCGCGGGCAGTGGGCCATCCGCAGTGTCGCTTCCAGGTTGGCTGACGGGGAGTTGAGTGCCATCTCGTGATCGTTTGCGGCTGAGTTGTTGCGAAGGCGCGCCATTGATTTGGGTGGAGCCATTGGGAGTGTTAGATTGTGGAGCTGGAGATGCGCTCGCCATGGCCATGGTTTCCTTGGCTTTTTGCTTTCCTTCGCGGATCGCGTCTGAGGTGGAGGAGGGATCGAGATTCGGCGCAAAGTCGCTATCGGGAGTTTGGACCGCGCCGGAGGTATTCATGTTCGGCCATTGGGAAGGTTGTGAAGCAGTCGGCGTGGGGTGGTTGGACATGATGGTGGGTGGGGCGGAGCGGAGAGTCGAGGGCGGATGGCGGCAGCATATAGAGGGCAGCCCGTGGACTGCGTAGAGTTAGTAAGACGGCAGAGTCGGTCGTACAGGGCCATGGCGAGGGAGGGAATTGATGGGTCGCGATGCGATGCGATGCGCAGGGCCGCGGGAGCGAATCGAGGTGAAGTGGGAAAGATGGGAAGGGGAGTAGGGGGTGGTGGGAGGACAGGCGGCGGTGACACGGGGGGGCGGAAAGGGGATCCGAGGCGATGAGGTCTCGTACCTTTTGGTGGTCCTCTCTCAATGAAAATGCGAGCTCGAGGCGCGACTTGCAACGAGTTGGTCAGCACAGCATCACATCACGCGTAGGAGAGCGAACTGCCAGAAACAAGAACAGCCAGCCCCCAGTCCACTCCCAGCTCAGCTCAGCCGCCGAGATTCCCGAGATCCCGCGTCCGGCTGCTTCACGCGATTGGCTGGGCGAATCTCCATCTGAGTCCGGGCATGAACATCCAATGTCTTCACCACGACACTACACACAACACCAATGAAGACGAATCTAGGTATTCTCCTCCAAGACACTGTATGCACACACTGCGCGTCACGGAACGTAATGTCATAAGCAACGCACGACCTATCAAATCACAAACCGGCATTTCCCGGCCGGAATGCGAGCCAATCTTCCGTATGAGCTGTCGGTGCCAGAGTCAATGCCATGCTGTCAGTCATATGGGCGCTGGTCCTCAATCACATAGCAAGCTTCCATGATTACAAGACAGACCTAGCAATAGCGAGTGGCTGTAGTGGACATGCGAGTTTCTTAACGATTTAAGTGCCTGAGGCGATTGTATCGACAAAGTCATGCCTGAGGCATCCTACAGATCAAGCCGTCCCTTCCCATCTTCTCGCTTCGACATCAACCCATATCCAAACGACATTGGGCTCGCCTCAGCAACATCGACTCGGCACATTAAATCGTCACCTCTGCAATGTCCGACAACAATGGTGCTCCCGCCCCTGAAGCTCTGTTCCGTGCCAATAAGCGAAGAAAGATCTACCGAAGGCGCAACCACGACGAAGATGACAACGATATCGAGAAACCCTTGTCGGCCGCCAACACTCTGGACGAACTCATAGCGACAGCATCAGAGGCCGCCCAAGCGCGCACGACGGTGGTGAAGAAGCCAGCCGTCAAGAAGCAGGGCATTAGCTTTTCGGCGCAAGGGCCACGAGATGCGACTGCGGAGTCGACCAATGTTGAGACTTCCATCGTACCTTTCCAGCCTGACCTGGATGAGGATGTGTCGGCTATTGATCGGTTCATCAAGCCCACTGGGACGGCGGTTGTAGTAGAGGACAAGCATTTGTACGTACGACCAAAATGCGACTTGCATTCACGAGCAAAGCTAACAGTGTAGGACGGCATATGTAGACTCCAAGCTGGCTAGACTACGAGCGGGAGGCACAGAATTCGCAAATCGAGGTGATCCTGAAATGGCGACCCAAGGCGGGAACGAGTCACACGGGTCTCGTCAGCCGGAGCTTGACTCTGCAGACATGGCCGCTTCGGAGAAAGTTGTCCGCAATAGAATTGAGCCCTCTCAATCTCGCGCAAAGCCTACTCGTCGACGACGGCCTCCGCCTCAAAAGGATCCGCTCGCCACCGCGCGCGAAGCTCTCATCGATCAGATCCTGCACGAGTCGCCCGGAGAAGTGGCTCTGTACTCCAAAGTACCTACTGCATCAAGATCTTCTGGTCCGCCGTCCTCTGACAACACTGCTACAAATGCTGGAGAAGACGATGATGGCGAAGACGAAGACCCCGACGAAGCTGCAGCACAGGCTTTCAAGAAAGCTTTCCTGGCCGATCTCGAGGACCAGCAGAATCGGAGAAGGAAGCCTGCTCCACCAGCCACGAACACTGCTGTGGGCAAAACTGCCGCGGCGCAGATTCTGAGTGGACCAAAACTGGGAGGAAGTCGTGCGCAGAGACAGAGAATGCACGCTGCTTTGGCTGAGGCGGAGAAGGGAGGGAGTACAGTGGGAAGCAGTAAAGGTGGTGCGGGCGTGGGGAAGAAGTGACGACTTGGGGTGCTGTGTGCTATTCGAATTTGGTCGAGTGGATCGTACTTGACACAGGATGGAATAAGCACTCAAATGCTACCCTAGATTTAAAAAGAGCAGAACAGAGGCATTACGGCTCCAGCCGAGCGTCGTCTTGAGACACGCTGCTTTTTCCATTCCAAGGAGCTTCTGCCTCTCTCTCTTTGATTTTCCTCTGCCCTGTCGTCTTCCGAGACAACATCCATGTGACATGTGACAGCGCAAAGTAAGTTCTCGCTAAAGGCGGGAGCTTCCCGTAGCTCTTGGAGATAGCGCGTCATTTCCAGGTTCCAACCAGCACCAAACAATCTTGCTTCCTGACAACCACCTTTGTCTCCCACGCCACACCTCTTCTCCATTCAACACTCCCGTCCTCGTGATGCGCGACCAATACCAGCAATAAACGAAGCGATGTTCGCCTTGAAGTCGCTGTCCTCCTACCTTTGGGGCAACTCCGAAAAGCAAAACATCGCCGAATTACCCCACGGACAGCTGTTTATTGTGCGCCCACGATCGCCCAAAGGCTACAGCGAGCTCATCTTCACCGACGCGGCCGCCTTTATTCGCCGCACGAATCAGGACTACCAATACCAACTCGTCATCCAACGCGCCTACGAAGAAGGAGAAGCGGAACTACTCGAAGAAGAAGGCGCAGAGGATAACGCGGGGGACGCTGTTGGCGACAAGGACGAGAAGACTTTTCTCTTGGACGAGGAGCTTCACTTGCGCATCGAGCTCAAAGAAGACGGCGAACTGGTCCTTGCCTGGCGCGATCTTTCAGGCGACGAAGGCGACTTGCTGGAATTTGTCTGCGACGCATCAACACGGCCCGAGGCTGCGAGCACGTTCGAGTTGATCGCAACGCAGTGCCAGTTCGAGAGAAAGTATCGTCGTGGTCACGAAGAGGCGACGGAGGAACAGCTGCGCGAATTCCTCTTCGACGACGAGCTAGGAATACCACTCGCAAGCCCGGTCGCAAGCCCACAGAACCGCTCACCTGCGATCTCTCCCATCGCGCAATCCCTGAACGATCTTCGAGAAGAGAGCCCAATCATGCCACGTGAAACGAGCAGGAAAGAGGAGGTGAAGGTGGACAAGACTCCGACCAAGGCACCGACGTACCGCAAGGCACCACAAAGCACAGAGACCTTGGTGACAGAAGAGGCAGAGCTACATCTATTCGACTTCCAGTCAGGCACATTCATTATCCAGGATGCAAGTGTGCAGGCGATAGTCACAGAGGTTGGGAACTGGAAGTACTGGTTGCAGATCGCCGGTGACAAGAAGCAGTGGCTTGGGCAAGAGGTCGTCGACGATATCAATCCGGTGTTCAACTTCGAATACCTCAGCTTCATCTTCAACCACTACACTGAAGATGGCTCGGCATACTCATGGCTGCTCAAGTTTGAGGATCGGGAGACGATCGACCGATTCCAGACCGGGCTCATGCAGGCACTGTGGGAGCATAAGAATGAGACGAAGTGGGCCAAGTCGACGGACCAGGATTACGTGCTGAACGCATTCAATGATCTCGTGTTGGAGGATGACAAGGATGATGAGCGCGAACTTGAGGCTGCGGAGGAGGATGAGTACTCAGACGACGACTTCGAAGAAGCTCGTGAGCGCACCGCAACACCCGACTACGACTCCGATGAGGATGAAGATGAGGTCGTGCACCGTGATGCGGACGGCAACGTCAACAGCCAACTTGCTGTCGGTGCAAGCGTGGATCGATCGTTCGTTGTTCGCGGCGACAAGATTGGCGTCTTCAAGCACACTGCAGACAATGGTCTCGAATTCAGCACCAGTATCAACAAGGTCGCCAACCTGAAAGGCAAACAGTTTGCGCCTTCGAAAGTCATGCTTCACTCGCAAGATCGCAACATGGTCCTTCAGAACCCCAACGACCCCACCAGCGTCTATCGTATGGATCTCGAAGTAGGAAAGGTGGTCGATGAGTGGAAGGTCCACGACAACATTCCCATCAACATTTTCGCACCTGAGAACAAGTTCGCTCAAACCACCGGCGAGCAGACATTCCTCGGTCTCTCCAAGAACGCCCTATACCGTGTCGACCCACGGCTGAGCGGCAACAAACTCGTCGACAGCGAACTCAAGCAGTACGTCAGCAAGAACGACTTCTCCGCAGTGTCGACTACCGAGAAGGGCTTCATCGCCGTTGCCTCCAACAAAGGTGACATTCGTCTTTTCGATCGTCTCGGCATCAATGCAAAGACCGCTCTTCCCGCTCTCGGCGATCCTATCCTTGGACTGGACACTTCCGCCGATGGTCGCTGGGTGCTTGCCACCTGCAAGACTTATCTCCTCCTCATCGACACTCTTCAATCGGACGGCAAGAACGCCGGCAAGCTCGGCTTCGAAAAGGCATTCGCCAAGGACAACAAGCCTCAGCCTCGCCGTCTCGCTCTCACACCTTCTCACGTCGCACAATTTCAGCACGAAACAAAGGTGCCGCTCTCATTCCAAGTTGCACACTTCAACACCGGACCGGATCAGGAGGAAACGACTATCATTAGTGCCACTGGTCCTTTTGTCGTGACCTGGTCGATGAAGAAGGTGCTTGCGGGGAGGAAAGATCCATATTCCATCCGGAGGTATTCGGAGGAAGTCAAGGCGGACAACTTCAAATTCGGCAGTGATCGCAACATCGTGGTCGCGCTGCCGAATGAAGTTGACATGGTTGCGAGGAGGACGCTGCAGAGACCCACGCGAGACAGTATCATGCTGCCGCCGGTTACGCCAGCGAAGAAAGGGAGGGGCAGTTACTTGAGGAACGAGATCGTCAACTCGCCTTACTAGTGTGGGATATCATGGTTTCAATGGTTGCCGTGGGAGGAGGTGTCAATTTGCGGCGTTGCGGATACCCCAAGGATGTTCTATGGAGCTATTGATCATTTTCAAAATGAGGTCGCGGTGTGAGAGACGATGGGAAGGAAGCATGCGGTTGCTACGAGGCGCTCCAGATGGTGGCTATGACCCCAGTAGTAGATCGAAGGGAGAGAATGAAACGATATCGCAATGTTACTGCCGTGCACCACTGCCAACGTCACCGCATGCTGCACATTGTGGGATATAGTCTATCAATTATTGCACTCATGTCGTCGTGTTTGGCATGGTATGTGGAAGCATCACTTACAAGCTCTTATTAGCCGGATGTGTGGAGCTGAGGAATTGCCGAGGCGATCGACGACCTCACCCTCCTCCATCACCTTTCCGTCACACATATTCCCTGGTCGAGGACTACAGTACGCCATCTCCACTTGCGACATCACGAAGGAAGAAAATAGTCTCCAGATCCCGTCAATCATTTCAAATCCTTCAACATGCCTCTCGCCACCGTCCACCTCGTCGCCCTCACACCCAGAACCTCCATCCCCGCCTACCTCAAAAACCTCTCCTCCGTCAAACCTCTCGTCACCTCCCGCGTCATCCGCTGGATTATCCGCCCCGAGAAACTCTCGACACACCTCCCCAACGCCAAATGGGACCTCCTGATCATCCTTCCAGCCTCCTCACCCTTGCCGAAATCCTGCCTGTCCGAGGACTACATCACTCGCCACTGGAGCATCACAGCTGGCGTACCATCTAGCATAGTCAATGGCTTCCAGGACCGCAACGAAAGACTACTCAAGCCTCATCAGGGCGATGTCCCCGCTCTAACGGGCTCGCTGAAGAACCCGCGTATGACCAAGTCGACTCAAGGACTGGAATTGAACGACGAGTTGCTGGAGTGGAGTAAAGACTTTTCCCTCGGGAAGGGAGCGGTCAGTATGCTCAACTTGCTATCTTTCCATCCGGGCAAGGAGGCACATGACAGTTATTTGCGGTATGGCAAGGCGTTTGGGGAGTCGATTGGTAAGAAACGGGGTGGGAATGCGAAGATTGTGGGGAAAGTTGTGGTGGATCAAGGAACGCGGGATGAGGATAAGTATGGGTGGGATGAGGTCGCTTTGGCGCATTATCCGAGTATTGAGCATTTTACTGATAGTAAGTTTGAGTATGAGGGAGGATTGAGGCTGGGAGTGGGTTGCTGACTTGGTGTGATAGTGCTGGCGAGTGAGGATTACCAGAAGGTCAATCATGAGTCGAGGTTGCCTGCGCTGCTTGATACTTGTATCTTGTGCACGAGCGAATTGGATCCTGAGCTCGCGGGTGGGGAGAAGTCGAAGTTGTGAGGGAGTGAAGAAGGCCGTTAACGCAAAACGCCACGTCGAAGATGAGGTGTCGACAAGGAGCCTCATACGGATGCCAACAAGCTGTCAATGTGGGTGCATTTGGGATCCAAGCATCAAGCGTTTGCTATGTTCAGCGACAATTCTCGACGCCTCTAATGCTGATTATCGAAGCATGGCGTTACTGCTGAACGATTTCTGTACGAAGGCATCGATACCTGTTCTCTCGAACGTGCATGCAGCTACACAAGCAGCGAATCCGCCTCAATACACGGATGTTCCTCGACTGCCGGCAGGCCGTGCGCCATCGATGAGAACAATACTACACACGAAATACTATGCAGTGGCAATGAGACCCTCGGAAGGCACGTCTACCACGCTAGCAAAGCTCCCACTGATTGCGGAGCTGAAGCTTGGCTCACCGGCACCTTCCTAAAGCGGTAAGATCTCTGGGCGCCCAGCTGCAGATCTATCACACCTCTGCTGTCCATAGTGCAGCCAAGATGCCATAGGACCGCTGATCGAGGGGTACACGAATGGAAGAGGCAGCAACTCAATCAATCTGAGCTGATTGATTGGGCGCATTCGCAGTACCATCTATTGTACATTGCACTCTCCATGGCTTGGCGATGCATGCTTCGCTTCGTCTATTCGTCTCCCTAGACTTGATCAAGGAGGTAGCAACACTCCACTTGCGGCAGATCTTCGTATGGAGGGCGGTGGCAGCCGGGATGTGCAACGCTAACATGTACGGCTGCTGCATCACGAGCGATATGCCGCGGTTGCCCAGCAGGTGGCATAGAGTACAAGATGCCTTGCGAGGCCCTCGAGCTGGCGTGGTCTGCGTTCCCCTCGATCATACCACACCTGAGCAGGCGATAACATCATGTTTACCTTCCGTCTTCTTCCTTTCGTAGCTCTAGCGCTTGCATCCGTGCTACCCAGAGAAGAGGCCGTCAGCTACGATGGCTACAAGGTGAGAACACTACACATTCATGTATACGACAACGCCCTAACGTTCTCCAGGTCTACCACATCGACACCGACGGCGATGCGGATGCAGTCCTGACTGCTCTGTCTGCTCTGCCCTTCGAGCAATGGAACTTCGAAAACTCAAAACACCTCGACATCTCCGTCCCCGGCAGTGATGTCGCCGCCTTCGAGGCACTCGGCCTCAACTACAGCGTCATGCACGAGAATCTCGGTCAAGATATCGCCGCCGAGAAGGACTTTGGCGACTACGAGTCTGTCTCCCGCAGACAGTCTGGATCGCTCCCGGCCACTTCGTGGTTCAACAGCTATCACTCTTATGCCCAGCACGTTCAGTACTGGAAGGACCTGAACGCTGCGTTTCCATCGAACTCGCAGCCATTCGTGGCTGGAAAGTCCTACGAGGGCCGCGATATCTTTGGATTGAAGCTCTTTGGCAAGGCTAGCTCCACGCCGAAGCAGGCTATCATTTGGCACGGAACCGTTCACGTAAGTTTGATCGTTGAATATGAGACGATGGACGTCACTGACATGTTGATTCCAGGCCCGCGAATGGATCACCACCATGACCGTGGAATACCTCGCCTATAACATAATCAACGGCTACAAGACTGGCGATGCCGAATACGTCTCCATCCTCGACAAATACGATTTCTACATCATGCCGGTCGTCAACCCTGACGGCTTTGTCTACACTCAGACCAACGACCGTCTGTGGCGGAAGAACCGCTCTCCGACCAAGGTCCTCAACCTCCCCACCTGCTACGGCACGGATGTTAATCGCAACTGGTAAGTCCTGGAAGGCAGATGTCTGCGTGGTATGCCGAGTGCAATTCTCGGAGATACCAGGCTTTTGTCTATTTTGAACTGTCTCTAGCAAGTGCTGACCCTTCTCCAGGCCCTACCAGTGGACGGGCGATCCAAACGGCGCCTCTACCAACCCTTGCGCCCAGACATACAAGGGCAAGGCCGCCGGCGACTCTGCCGAGAACAAAGCCTTGGTCTCGCAAATGACCGCCGTCTCGGCGAAACAGCCCATCGCTCTCTACCTCGACTTCCACTCCTACGGCAACTACCTCCTCTCGCCGTACGGCTACACTGCCAGTGTCCCAGCCAACTCGGCAAGTCAAGTCAGTCTGGCGCAGCAAGCGGGAGCGGCTATCAAAGCGGTTTACGGGACGGAGTACACTGTTGGGCCATCGGGAGCGACACTCTATCCGACGACGGGCAGCAGTGCCGACTTTGCGACCGACATTGCAAAGGCGGAGTATGCGTATGCTATCGAGTTGAGAGACAAGGGGCAGAATGGATTCGTGCTGCCGCCGGATCAGATCGTGCCGACTGGGCAGGAAGTGCTGGCTGGTGTTAAGGTCCTTCTCAAAGGGCTCTGATGAGATACGGGATCTACACGAATATAGGTCATGGGGAAGTGCTTGGGGGATCGAAGCTGAGTTGAAAGACATCGAGAGGAATGCCGAAATCAAGCAACCCGAGTATCTCCAGGACTTCCCTTTTGTCCTCATCCCTATGATGACGTTCCCACTGTTCTGCCAGTGTGTTCAACCGGACCACCCTCCTCCCGATGCTGATGGCAGTGGACGGGCGTCGTGAGTTGATGCGTCGGCCAGTGACAACGACAGCGAAATGCTTAGGGTGGCCTCCTGATTCTTTGCCCATGCTACCCAGCCAGCGTCTTGCCCACAGACAACTCACCGCAGTTGAGGTCATCACGATGAAGGAGTTCAACTGCCCGAAAATCGGCATCGTCTCTGCACGAATTGTACGAGAAGCTTTCAGCAGAGCCCGCGGAGGATCGACTGCCTCACGTCTGCCGATGTTTTGTAGTGGCCTCGCGAGAACGAGTTCGCCAATCGACATCAGAGTCATCATTTACGAACTCGTTCTCGCGAGGCTAGTCTTGCTGGTTGACTTTTAAACGTCAGCACTTGCAGGAACCATGCTGAAATACATCAACGAGCTGTTCGACTTACTTTGCGATGATGCTATCACGCAGAGTATTCATTGTGGTATCGACGATGCTTTGCAACGACTGGGAGTCCATGTATCGATACTGCTGCATGAGCATTGTTTGGACAGTCTTCCCGACTTCATGGCTGGCTTGATACGGGCACATCTCATACGTGACGGTGTCTTCGTCCCAAGGTGTATCGATGTCGACCCAGACATAGCCGAGATCAAAGGCCAGATCTGGATCCTGCTCGTCTGGCGAGAATGCCCGAAGATGCGACATTCTGGATGAGATTCAGATTGGGTTGAAAGAGTCCATTGATGGATGGCATAAGAGGCCTGCGGATCGTACAGGCAGCAGCACCGACTCTCAGGATGTTCGGCTGCCTGGTCGGGACGCAAGGGGTTGCGTCTTGTACGACATTCACTTGCATGACCTTGCACAGCCTGCCTCGTCACGGCGTCGTTCTTCACTCCTACCGTCCTGCGACCTCGTAACATGTCTTCACTAAATACTGCTAAAGATGCCTCAGTTGAGGCAAATTTGCACCACCGGCAGGACGCCGAACAGGACTGCACAGAAGTCGGAGTGGAACGTCGTGTTGGAGTAGGAGTGGAGAGAATCCACGAGGGGATTCGGAAAAGCGCAGTCTGGGCTCCTCTTCGCACGACAAAGCGCAGAGTCTGTTCGTACTGTCTAGCGATGCAAGTAATCGTCACGAGAATCCGGATCCTCAGCCATCTCCTGACCCGGGAAATTGAGCATGCGAGACGCCGGGCCGAACACGAGTAGAAGGCACGAGCCGTTGCAACCAAACCCGAAGCCTTCTCATCGTCGAACACATGGCCTTTCCTGTCGCAGTAGGGAGCTCAATTGCCCGAAGTAACGCTTGTGATTCGCCGGGTCGACCGGTGAGCTGTGTGGCCTAATTCTGAAGCAAGGGGCTCCATCGCTGTGCCTATATGATGAGGTCCGAACAGCTCCTGGAGAGTCTTCCAGCCCCACCTCCGATCGCCGACAGCTATGTCTACCACTACCATGGACTTGCTCGAGACATACCCAGCCGTGGAAGCGCTTGTCGATGGAGAAAGTGGCGTTGCCGATTCCGAATCGCAGTCAGATACCGTGGCCAAGAGCGACGACGAACATGGCGATCAAGACAGCGACGACAAATTTGATGTCGCCATCACCGATGTCGAGCATCGACAAAATCTGGCCGAAGGTGCGGCCGAGTTCATGCGCGAAATAATGACGAAGTGCTTTATGCAGACTGAAGAGTTCGGCTGGATGAATAGGGACAGTATCCAGGCCATGGTTGATCGAGCCGCTGCGGAAATCACAGAAGGTGTTGCACAGGCGTGAGTCATGGTCCGGAAAGTCCAATCGAAGAGAAATTCGGCTGACAAGTGCATCGTAGACAGGAAGCCATCGAAGCATCGCGGAGGCGTTTCGACTTCTTCAAGTTGAGTCCTGAGATTCGCAACGTGATCTATGAGGATGTCCTTAGGATCCACGAAGACGACCTTACGCGAAACGACGAAGTGAGCGTCCTTCCGCCTTGTAACAACGGATCCATGGAATTCGCTCCATCCTGCAGCTTAATGCATGTCAATCGAAAGCTGCGGAGTGAGGTTTTACCTCTCTTTCTGAGCACTCGAATCTTTTTACTGCCCCTGGAAAGGTCGATGGGACGCGGCTACTTGGGGCGCCACCAACAAACAGCTGAAGTGGACCACGAAATCAGGCGTCGACTGAAGGAGACTTTCGGTACTGTGTTGTTAAATTGGCTGCGGACTATCGGCGATGAGCATGCGCAGAAAATCCGGCCTTTCACAATCCATGGGCTTCCGCGTCATTTCCTCTTCGGTGGAGTGAGCAAACGAGAGGTCTTGGAGACCATGGGTTTGGATCAGTGTGCCGTCAAGGACGAGGCTTTCGTGTTAAGCGCGGAAGGGTGGTATTGCCGCCAGGTCAATGGGCCAGACCCAAAGCTACAATTCAAGTAGTCGCGGAGGACGTGTTGATGCAGCTTTCGGGAGAGGTCGCAAAGATGTTGTGCATTTTCCGGCGGAGGTTTCTGGCTCGTGACATGGAGGATGCAGCAATTCTTCTAGCTCGAGAGGTAGCATGGAGACCACCGGAATCATATGAGCTGTTGTGTCGATAAAGTGTACCCTGTACCTTCACAATCCGCACACTCTATCCGTTCATGCAGGGTAGACATGGTGATGCCGCTTCTGCGTGCAGCTCAAGCAAAGATTGAGAGTCTGATGATGCTCAAGCCAAGATTCAGGTCTGGGATGGAGCTCAAGATTGATCCATGAAGATTCGTGGAAAGCGCCCCGCCGATTCCAATGGCGTTCTGGCTGCCAAATAATTCAGGAGATAACGTGGCATTGACCAGGATATCTTCGACGACCACTTTCGTGCCAGCGTCTGTGCGGAGCGATCATCAACACCTGGTGGGGATTGCGAGATCGACCAGACCACGTTCGAAGGTATGCTTGCAATCCAGCTAATGTCCTGATCGCGATATCAGACTAGTCCGGCTATTGGCATATGGCAACAGGGATGGGAAATTGAAACAATGCGCTCAACCTAGCGCACACGTGGCAGTCGTCGCTCACCAGGATCTGCTGTGTTGTGATCATGTCATCTAACGCTCAGAGGTACAGCAGGTGAGCGCATCGGACGGGTCACCGCTGGTTGGCGTACTTGCAGGCCCCAGGGCTGACTTCTAGGCCTTATTGGTCCGCGCCCTTGTAATCAGGCCAATAGCCTTTTGGGCAAGGATTGAACGGTGACCCGTCCGATGCGCTCACACGCTGTAGTCATGAATCCTTCTACCTTTCGACTCATCATACCTCGCCGCAGTATCGACCAACGAGGAGCTTCCTCGAACCACCACCGAATACTCCACAGTCTCATCCCTCGGGCCTCGTGGGCTTCAATAGAATAATGTCGTCCCATGTCACTCAGCTACAAACCTGTCTCGTGCAATACGAATGGCGCTGGAAAATCTTCCACCAATGTCCGCACCACGATCGTGTCAGCAACATGTTTCAGTTCGACGATGGGTGGCATTGGTGTGAACAAGTCATCTCGCTTCCGCGGCAGCCCTTGTTCAACCTGTCTCGTGCATACGAGGATCGAATTGGGGGAGGGTCCGGACTCTGCAGAATGAGGGCCTGCTGCTGCCATGTGGCATGAGCTTGGACCCAGTTCACGCCTTGCGATCCCAGTGATTCGTGAGAACTCGCGCGGGGATGTCCATTTCACTGCCCCTGTACGATGGGCATTTCAGCCGTGAAAGGAATGGTCTCAAATCGTATGGCGGCATGGGTTCATGCTTTGGGAGTCTCAGGAGTCAGAGCGGCCAGAGCCATTATGGTCCATAAGAAGCCTCTGTCCTCCTTCTCTGCACCTGATTTTTCCTTCAACTCTCAGCCAATTCACTGACAACCTCGAGTCGTCAATCATCCAAAGGCCAACGAGACATCGTCAACCCTCCAAGGATAAACGAGACACCATCCTTCTCTTTTTCAAGAACAAACCCTGGAGCCAGCCCCACGATGAACATCTTTCTGCTCACCTCGACCCTCTTGCTCGCTCTCGGCGTTGCGGCAGCACCAAGGGAGCTTCCGGTGCCGGGCGGCAATCCATGCAGTTCGCAATGTGCGAAAGGAAACACGCCGGCGTGTTGTCACGTACGTCTTTTTGCTGGTCATTGTCTTTCTCTCTCCTGCACCCTCCCCCTCTCTCTCCACACACACACACACACACACACACGGCTCCGACCTCCCGTGGGGAGACGCTCAAGACTGACGTTTGTATAGTGCAAAACCCCATGGAAGTGTTAAGCGTCGAACGCTTCTGGCAACAAGGACACCTGCCCAGATCCGACACTCGAGGTTGACGTCTGGAGACAACAAGGAAGACGTGGAGGATTGTCGTGGTGCACCAGGTCCGAGGAGAAGGCGGTGGTGGAGAGAGGAGGGAGGAAGGAAGGCTGTATACGATGCGTCCTCATCGCATTTTCATTTCTTATCTGTTTGAGTCGACAGGGCCTGCATCTCATCTGGTCGGGCAAGCGAGACGCAACATGACTTCGGCGGACAATACCTTTTGTAGCTTAGGCATCTCGTACATGCTATCGTGGTGGACCTCTTCCCATTCTTTACCGCTTCTTGGAGACCGATCCGCGCGCAGCGAGGACAAAACGATCCAGCGGCATGCTTGCAAGTATGCTGAGATAGCTTTGGCCCTTGAAGCCATCGGAAGCCGCAAGGCGTGACTCTTTTTTCTTCGTGTCTTCATCATCTTTAGCGTCAGAATCCAGTAAGCAGATCATGTCTTCCATGCGGCCTCACACGGGTCGAGACGATGGAGAAACCCACCGAACCAACGATGAATGTGCCGGATGGCTGGGAGTGAGAAAACTTTCATTGTGGTTCTCAGCTACGGGTTTCGGTGACGGAGCTACCACAAGCGCATCGTGAGAAGAAAGGCAAATACAAACGCCGTAAATCCTTCCCAGCAGCAGCTGAAAGACAGCCGCGCCATTGACGCCTCTGCAGTGTATACGCCATTTCCCGAGGCTTACTACCTTGACCCGTGACCCCTCAAAAACAAAAGAACAACTCGCAGAAACCAGACCATTAAACATCCCCAAACGCCTAATAAGGAAGATCTTCCTGTCCCGTCATACCACCCGCAGGCGCATTTTTCGGCACGTCGGGGTCGAAATCCTTCTTCCGTTCCTTGTTGTTGCGAAGTGCGCGTGGGATCGATTTGCCTCGTGGTCCAGATGGCGGGCTTTCGTTGAAGGTCGCGGCGCCGCGAATGGTGAACGATGAATTGGTGCTGTTGTTGTGTGGAGTGATGACCTTGTAGGGGGAGCCGCTGCTGTGCGAGGCGCTGCTTCGTCGACGTTTGCTGGAGTGAGTGCTGAATCCAGGAGACCGTTGCCAACCCAGACCGTTCTGGTTGAAGCCTCCATCCCCACCAAAAGCAAAGTTCCGCATCAGAGGGTTGTCGTAGCCCGCAGTCGGTGACGCAGGAAACGCTCCAGCAATCAGAGGCCCCGCCTAGGAGCCTCCGCCGCCGCGTCCGCCGCCAGGATATGGAGCCCAACCTCTGCCCGCTCCACCACCGCGTCCACCGCCCCGATAATTTGCGCCAGGCCTACCAGCGTTCTTCGGACCGGTGGGCGCGTTGGGAACTCCGCCTCCTCCACCTCCGCCACCGAAGTTGCCTCGTCCACCACGTCCGCGTCCAGGGCCAAAGTTGCCGCCTCCACGGAAATTCTGAGGAGCAGGAACATCATCGTACATGCCATCCCAGGTGTTGCTCGGTCCTCCAAAGTTTTGTTGTTGGAGGCGGGCGTTCTGTTGGCGTTCGTACTTTTGCTGTTCGAATGAGAGCTGTTCGGAGGCGGAGAATTGGCCGTTGTTGTTGCCACCTCCTCCGCCAGCCATGGGTGACTGCGAGCCATTTGACCCTCCACCTCCTCCCATGCCCTGCTGATTTTGCTGCTGAGCCTGTTGTTGCTGCTGCATTTGCTGCTGTTGCATCTGTTGCATTTGCTGCATCATCTGCGGGTTCATTTGTCCGCCACCACGTCCAGCGGCAGCCTGCATCATCATCATCTGCTGCATGGCCGGATTCATCATGCCACCTCCCATACCGCCCATGCCACCCATGCCGCCCATCCCTCCGTTCAGGTGCGAAGCGAGGAATTGCTGCATGCGTTGCCAGTACTGCGCCGCCATAGCAGGAGTCATGGCGTCTCCACCACCTGCTGGACCCTGCTGCGCACCTATTTGATTGTTGAAGCCACCACCGCCGCCATTATTGTTGTAGCCGCCGGACTGTTGGAATCCGCCGCCACGACCGCGCCCGAAACCACCCTTGTTATTCTCCTCTTCGCCCATCTTGCCTCTCGGCTGCGCTCTCTTGACCTCAATCCCCTTGCCCAGAATCGCGAGCGGGCCCTCGAGCGTGCGTTCTACAGCCTTCTCATCATCGAACGTGACGAAACCGAAACCGCGGGGCCGGCCGGTGTCTTTGTCCATCATCAACGTGGCATCCAGCACACGTCCGAATTGCATGAAGAATTCCTTAAAGTCCTGTTCGGTCGCTTCTTGTGACACGCCACCGACGAAAATTTTGGCGGTTCGTTCTTGTTCGTCTCTTGGAATGGCACGCTTTGGATCGATGAGCTTTCCGTCGAGGGAATGTTCCTTCACCATGACCGTGTTGACTGTCTTCGGGTCCTTGAACGTCAGAAAACCGAAACCACGCGAACGGCCGGACTGGCCGTCACGCATGACTGTGCATTCAACCACCTCGCCGAATTGGGAGAAGTAGTCTTTGAGCGATTCTGAGACGGCGTTAGAGGAATGAAATGAGAGGAGGAGAAGATAAAAGCTTACGATCGGTCGTCTCCCAGTTGAGGCCGCCGATGAACATCTTTCTATGGTCTGGGTCAGTGGTACGTTACAGAGGAGTGGCTGGGTGCATGGAATGGGCATGTGTGAGTGGTGTGTTGTGTGTGCATTTGTGTAGATTAGTAGACGTCCCAGAGTCTGAGAATCTCGAGCGGCCAGCATGTTGAATAGCAACAGGTCTTGTTTCCTTGCTTGATTGCCAGGAAATGATCGCGTTACCGCGACATCGGATGCGCATGTTATATTCGTACGGCTGCTCAAGATCGCAGCGGGTGGCGTAGACCATGATACCAGAGAGGGGTATTTTCTGAAGTTTGTCCGGAGGAAAGCGAGCGCAGAACAGCAAGCGAGAGAGTTTGATCGTGCGAGAACGGGCGCCTTGCGGCATCGCCTGCTTCTTTCGAACATATCGAGCTGACTGCATGTCGTGACCACCGTGTCTTGCGACTTCCTCAGGAAGCCAGTCAACGCGGTGATCTTACGACTCTATCGGCTATCTCGTCTCTGCTGAGAGTGACTTTCTGACTGTCTGATCTGACTCTGCTGCTGCTAAGGGTCGCTAGGCGAGTTGTTATCGATTCCAAAGCCAAGGTCGTGCGCTGTTCTGAGATTCGACCTCGCAAATAAAGTAGGTATGGCGAAGTGTCGTCCTGAAGGACCCTCCTCATCGACACGCCATTCGGATCTGCAACATTGTGCCTTGTGACATCCGTATAGAGAAAGAGCGCGATTTCTCATGAACCAAGGAACAGCTTGCCAAGAGATTCTTCAAGTCCTTTTCCTGCAGCCGGCCACGAGTAGCTCTGCTTCCTCCCGAACCACACCTTCCAGACCCTCCACAGATTATGCGCCTTGACTGCGCAGCAATCCTTGTATGGTTGTGCCGTTGCACCACCATTGAGCATCTTGATGATCTCGCTTGCAATTCCCAGAATCGAGGCCGCGTGGTCGGGACATCGGCCTCGTTGACATGGCTCGCTCGAGTCGGACGTTCGGCAGGATATGAAGCTCGTCGTGTCGTTATTGTCGCAAAGATCGCTGCTGCGGCTGCTGCAATTGCCGTGTCTTCACGTGTCACATGTCACATTGCACATACTCAACTCACACAACCCACACATGTCGCCCGATAAAGGAGATTACGTACCCATCTTCCTTGGTGCCAATCGGCCGCTCCTCGCGCGGTTGACCATATGATCCACCGAAGTCGTTGCTGTTCTGCTGCTGATGCATGCCTTGCATGTCATTGTGCTCTTCTGTGTGCTCCTGATTCGCCTGTGTGTCCTCCTCCTGGGCAGCGGCGCCGCCGGCACTGCCGACCGCAATGACTGGAGATGGATCTTCGGCTGTGTCGACTTCAGGTTCGATCTTGGTCGCCGCAGGTTCGCGCGCAGGTTCTTCGTTGTCGTCGCCATCGTAGCTGATACGTGTTAGCTCGAGTCCAGATGCGCGCGGCAGAAGGAGTGACTGACAGATCAGCGAAGAGGTCCTCGTCCATATCCGGGTCAGCCATGTTGGTAGATGGTCGATTGAGGTGTAGTGGAGAGAGATGCGCGGTCTGTGAGGTGAGAGTACGCGCGGAAGAAGTGGTTGATGTCGAGGGAGAAGAGAAGCAGAAGAGCTGCTAGATGGAAGCGGAAGACTAGAGCCGGGCTCGGTTTCGGGTTCGGGATTATGCGCCCGCCGCCAATGACTTCAACATCACCTATCGCATGTGATTAAAGCACCACAGCAGACAACATGTCTTAGTGAACCACCACATTTCTCAGCATGAATTTCAAGCGACCGTCGCATCGTCAGGTACATTCGTCGCTTCTACGGCCTTTTTCGTCGAACGGTATCAGCTGACAGATCAAGACGCCCTCTCAGCAGGAGATGATCCAAGTCGGTTCGTAGATTGCTCCACCTACGAGGACCTCCGCTAATATGGACATCTGGGCGTTCATAGACCGCAACGAGTAATGCAACGCATCACAACATCAACACGACAAACGCTTACCATGCCAGCACCGCGACACCCTTCTGGCGAACCACCTCGGCCAACAGCCAGCGAAGCAACGACAGCGGCGCATCGAATGCGCCGACTGAACCACCGCGCAAGGTCATTGGCGCATCGTACTCCCACGCCGATGTCTTGAATCTCAGTCAGCTGTACGATCTCCGTAAAGGTCAGTGTGATCAGGGCTAATCGTGAGACAAGATCCGTTGCTGGCGATACTCGACCACGAACTCCTCCCTCGAACCCGAGATCTACCTCTTACGGCAACCGAAATACACCACCACCTGCATCAAGCTCAGTGGTATCATCGCCTCCCGCCAGGCGAGGCAATAGCAGTCTTCTGGCGGAAACAAGCAATGCGTGGAGTCCAGCAGAAGATGAGGAAGACCACTTTGGCGTGGATGATGACGAGGATGAATTCGGCCTACCCAGTATAGCGAACATGCGGCGGAAAGGAAAGAGAGCATCCACTAAGCGAGGACAAGATCCAGGAGGAGGTACTTCAAAGACCAACAGTACCACAAGGAACGGCACATCAACCACACCCGCCTCCATGTCAAGTTGGGCCCTCGACAACGGCGACATTACCGAAGAGCGCGCCCAAACCATACCGACCTACCCATCCACTCGACCGTCTCCCACCTTTTCCAACCAGAAGATTCTCCGACCTCAATACAAGGACATCCTCCGCGACCCCGCAAACTCTCTGCATCTCATCTCCCACCCTCCAATCCAGCCCACCGCATCACCCAAGGACATTGACGCTCACGCCGCCCGCATCACACGAATAAACAAGTTCAAGAAGATCTTACAAGCCTCCTCAATATCTCTCCCAGAATTACGGAATCTCGCTTGGTCTGGTCTCCCACCCGAAGTCCGCGCCATGTCCTGGCAGATCCTGCTGAACTACCTCCCCACATCTTCCGAACGCCGCGTCGCAACGCTTGAGCGGAAGAGGAAAGAATATCTCGACAGCGTGCGTCAAGCGTTCGAGCGTCCTACGACATCGTCCGGCTCTCCAAGTCTGTCGTCGACGACATCACCTGCGTCCCCGGCTCGTGCTCCTCGTGGCCTCGATGAAGTCCTCTGGCACCAAATTACGATCGACGTCCCGAGAACAAATCCCACCCTCCCTCTCTACCGCCATCCCACAACCCAACGCTCCCTCGAGCGCATACTCTACGTCTGGGCCATTCGACATCCCGCGAGTGGGTACGTGCAAGGCATCAACGACCTCGTAACGCCTTTCTTCCAAGTTTTCCTCGGCCAATACATCACATCTTCCTCCGACCCTTCAGACGACATATCCGACTTTGATCCTGGACAATTACCAAAAGTGGTTCTCGATGCTGTAGAAGCAGATACATATTGGTGTTTGACAGCTCTGCTCTCCGGGATTCAAGACAACTACATCCACGCGCAACCGGGTATCGTCCGGCAAGTCCAAGCTCTACGAGATCTCGTATCTCGAATCGACGGCGGTCTAGCGAAACATCTCGAAAAAGAAGGCGTGGAATTCATCCAATTCTCCTTTCGCTGGATGAACTGCCTGCTCATGCGAGAAGTTTCCGTCGGTAACGTAGTCCGAATGTGGGATACATATCTGGTCAGTCCTTTGATCTCTCCTCTCTCCCATCAAACCCCCGTTGCTGACAGTAAAATAGGCGGAAGAAACCGGCTTCTCCACCTTCCACCTCTACGTCTGCGCCGCCTTTCTCGTAAAATGGTCCAATGAACTACAAAAGATGGATTTTCAAGGCATTATGATGTTCCTGCAGGCGTTACCGACGAAAGGATGGACGGCGAAGGATGTGGAATTGTTGCTCAGCGAGGCGTTTATTTGGAAGAGTTTGTTCGAGGGGACGAGGGGGCATGTTACCACGCAGAGTACGCCGGGAGGACAATTTCTAAATCTTTGATGTTCGCCTCGGACGCCGTGGCGGCGGCGCGGTAATGGATACCGATTGACCGAAGCCCAACAAGAGTGCGCAGCAGGAAGACGGTGGTACGAAGTGGCTTTATGAGAGATGAAGCAATGGTTGTGGTCTGCATGTAGGGTCGGAGAAACGGAACGGCTATCATTTGCCGCGTGGAATTCGCGAGGAAAGCGCGACGTGTCTGGAAGTCTGACGAGATGGCGCCAGCCGCATCGGGATTTGACAGGCATCGTCTCATCAAAGCTGGGGTCGGTGGAGAAGAACGGACAGGATATGTGAGGGCCACGCCACACGACCAGAATTGACGAAATGCTCATCGAATGCCGCCGCCTCGGCACACACCTTCATCTATCACCCAGTCGATTCGTTCGAACCGCTTTCACATCGATGTTCCTTCTCACGCTATCGCCCTCCGAACCACCCCTCTCCCACCTCCACAACGCCCTCTCCACCCACCAGCCCGCCGTCAAATTGTCTCAACTTCACTCCCGCCTCCTCAAACACCTTTGCCGCCTCCGCATCCATGTAGTAACTCTGACTGAACACCACTTCCGCGATCCCGACTTGCACAATTTTGATCGTACAAGTGAGGCAGGGACATGTATTGCAATACAGCACCGCTCCACTACCAGGTGGTCCACTGCGATCTCCAATCCTCTCCCGTCCAGCTTCGAGAAGCGCATTCTCCTCCGCGTGGATGCAAAGACAAGTGTCCAGCGCCGCACCTCCACCACCAGTCGGTGGCTGAATCGGCGTCGATAATGGGAAGCCGTTCTCCTCCTTGGCTACTGCTGGTGAGGGAGCCGGACCAGCGGCGTTGTTGCATCGCGGACACCCGCCTTCGCTGCAGTTCCGAACCCCACGAGGAGTACCGTTATACCCTGTTGCGAGGATGCGTGAATTGCGGACGAGCACGCAGCCGACTTGGCGACGCATGCAGTTTGAGCGGCGTGCGGCGAGGGAAGCGAGGGTCATGAAGTAGAGGTCCCATGTCGGTCTTAGTCTCGTCGGGTCCGGAAGGTCGAGTTTGTCGAGGGAGGCGTGGAGGGTAGAAGTCGAGGTTGCAGAGTTGAGGATTATGAGGGATGCGCGTTTGGAGAGGGCAGCTAAAGGGTGGGGAGGGGAGTAGAGATGGGCGTCGGAGAGGGTAATGAAGGACTCTAGGGAGGGTGGAGGAGTGTGGAGGGCGGAGTAGCGTTGCCAGCGGAGAGTGACTGGAGCGTCGACGTGGAGGAGGAGGAAGAAGGGACGGCGGGAGAGGATGTCGACGGTTTCGGTGGAGTGGATGGAGACGGTGACGAAGTTCTTGCGCCAGTCGCGGGTTGCGTGGGTGAGGAGTTGATCAATGGTGGGGAAAGTGGTGGTCGGGTGGATGTGTCGTGTCCGAGGAGGAGATGTCGAAGAGTCCTGTTCGTCTGAGGCCAGAGCCAGCACTTGGAAGTCGTGTTGGGTGACGAGGTAGTCCAGGACGGAATGCTTGCCCGCGCAGATTGCTGAATGAAATTAGTGAGCGCTCAATCAATATCACATCAATATGCTCACCGCCGCATATCCCTATGAGCATCTCGAGATCCGGTATGCAACTTGATTTGTCGATGTGTTTCTTGTTCAATTCACGCATCAAATGCGAGTCTCCGATATATCTCACTAGCTTGTTTCATTTCACTTCGGACGACGCGCCCCGCGTCAAGCTGTGCCGGTCGAGCCCCACTTCCTGACCTCACGTCCTCCGCCCTCCTCCATCATCAACCCGCTGACTCTCCCGGTCACGAGACCTCTTCATTCCAAGACACGACATCCTACGACCACTTCCTGCGCATGACCGCGCTACGATAACAACGTCTGCTTCCTGCGACGACCCTTTCCTCCACCTACCGCACTTGATTCACCAACAATGCCAACCCTGTTACCACTGCAGTACGCTCCTTGGAGCTCAGACGTAGAGCTAGCATTCTACTCCGCTCTAGCCTCTCTCAAGATCAATCACGACAAACTCGACTCATCCGCTCGCAAGGTCCTCGGACTGTACGAGATCAGTCACAAAGATGCTCCAGATCGATCAACACGGATGCAAATACACGGCAACTCCTTGACGACCGATGAGTAAGTAGTGAGTTGCTGCTCCCGAAGCAGTCGGAATCAACAGACTGACAGGAGCTTCCTCAGAACTCCTCAAGGCTTCTACCGTGCCGAAGGCTTCATTCGCAACTTCAACACCATCGAAGAGTTCCGACAAGTCGACAAGGCCGCACACATCGAAAGAGCTGGCCGCATGATCTGGGATGCAATTAAGGATGGCACAATCTACTCATGTCCTTCGCTGCTCTGCTCCTTCACCGCAGTATGCTTTGCCGACTTGAAGAAATACAAGTTCTCATATCACTTCGCATACCCCGCATTACACTCTGACCCGCAGTGGAGACTGGTCGCACCAAGCAACGATCCCGAGAAGGCAACGAAACAGCTTGAAGCGAAAGAGACGACGACACTAGTGGATGCAGTGCAGACATGGCGGTATAGCGTGGACACCAGGCAACATGGCTTCTTCCTGGCAAAGCGATTACGGAAGGAAGTGCTGGAAGCGCAGTGGAAGAAGGGGTGGGGTGAAGTCGAAGAAGAGGAAGAAGACGGCAATTTGAGCATGAAGAAACGGAAGAATTCGAGATCTTCAAGTCTGAGTGAGCTGGGCTTTCTCTGGTGGATCGGACCGCTTTCGGCATACGAGACGGGCTTCTTCGATAACGCGAGACCAGAGGATCGATATGTCTGCTTTGCGGATCCTTCCACATTTCCCTCAAATCCAGGCTGGATGCTGCGAAATCTTCTCGTCCTAGTGCGGCAGAGATGGAAACTGGACAAGGTGCAAGTTCTCTGCTATCGAGACGTGCATGCTCGAAGGGAGCACCCTACTTCTGTCATCATGACATTGCAAACGGCGGAACCTGTTTGGGACTTTTCCGCGGAAGAGAAATTGCAAGAAGTCACCAAGATGACCGATTCCAGCGCTCTCCTGCCAGGCCAAGTCGATCGATTTGGTGAGCTCATCATCGAGAAGCCCAAAGCTGTGGTCCCAGTAATGGAAGAAAAGGAAAAAGCAGTCAGACCGCCACCAGAAAAGGCAGTACAATTTCCCAAGGTCACTGGCTGGGAGCGAGGAGACCAGGGAAAGATCATGTCCAAGACAGTTGATCTAGCATCATATCTCGACCCCTCACGTCTTGCCGACCAAGCGGTCGACCTCAATCTCAAGCTCATCAAATGGCGGATATCTCCCTCAATCGATCTCGATACCATCAAGCACACATCCTGTCTCCTTCTCGGCGCAGGTACACTTGGATCCTACGTCGCGAGAAATCTGATGGGCTGGGGCGTGCGCAAGATCACATTTGTTGACAACGGCCGGGTGAGCTACTCCAATCCCGTCCGCCAGCCGCTTTTCGACTTCAAAGACTGCCAAAATGGAGGCGTGTGGAAAGCACAACGAGCAGCCGACGCTCTGTCCGAGATCTATCCTGGTATTGACTCGAATGGCGTGGTCCTCATCGTTCCGATGGCTGGCCATCCCCTCGTGGACGAAGAGAAGACGAAGAAATGCTACGAACACCTCCGAAAACTGATCGAGTCGCATGATGCCATCTTCCTTCTTATGGACACTCGCGAATCTCGCTGGCTGCCGACGCTCATGGCCAAAGCGGCGAACAAAATCGTGATAAACGCCGCTCTGGGATTTGACACATATATGGTCATGCGCCACGGCATGCGACCTCCTCAACCTTCGACATCCTCTTCATCACCCGTCACCGCCAAAACCCACTCAAACTCTGTCCCAGACGCTCTCGCCGCTGCCGCCTCCGATCCCATCGAGCAATCCTCCCCAGTCTCCACGAATCCCACGGCATCCCTCTCCAGCACACCACAAACTACCCAGTCACTCTCCTGCTACTTCTGCTCAGACGTTGTCGCTCCCGCCGACTCCCTCCGCTCCGCCACTCTCGACCAGCAATGCACAGTAACTCGTCCCGGTGCGGCTCCGATTGCGTCCGCACAAGCCGTCGAACTCCTCATATCCATCACACAACATCGTCTGAAGGGCCTTGCGCCTCCACCGCCTCCTCTCACATCCACCGCCATCGCTGCTGCGCCGCCTACCGACCCGTCAGAACCTGGGTCTCACCCGCTCGGCACTGTACCGCATATCCTCCGCGGATACATGTCCACCTGGCAGATCTTGCAGATCTCTGGACAAGCGTATGATTGTTGTGCGGGATGCGGTACAGGAGTCTTGGAAGCGTATGAAAAGGAAGGATGGGAATTTTTGAAAAGAGCGCTTGGCGAGAAAGGCTACGTGGAGAAAGTCAGCGGGTTGGAGGAAGTGCAGAGGAGGGCGGAGGAGGCGGAACGGATGATGGCTGAGGAAGACAGTGATGGAGAGTGGGGCGAGGATGAAGGTGAGGGCGAGTTGCTCTAAGGACGATGACCGAGTCTGCACGATGGCCTGGAGCAGCGAGTCGCAATGACTGTGTGTGGCAGAGACTGCGCGAATAGCGCTGAATGATGTTCGATCCTCCGTCTGCCGTCATCTTTGCACTCTTACCACTTGCGGTTCAGTGGCATGGTCAAAGACAGCGATGAAAGTAACCCGGCGCCCTCCTGACATACGACCCTCTTCGATCATTTTCACGAGTGCAATGACGCAAACCGATGCAGTGCCATGAGCTTGACGCTTGAGACGGAAGAGCGGGTGCATGGAAGTTCACAGAGAGTTTCTCAGACAAGTGCAATGTGTGGTCCAGCTAGCGAGAGGGAGGAAGTGAGAGAAGTGAGAGAAGTGAGTGATAAAATGGAACATGCATGCAATTGAGGAAATGAATGGACGACAGAGAATGTGTCTGCCTCGCACACAGTCTGAAGACCCGACAAAGCGGAATCTTGCATCTGCACCAAACTGTCTCGAAAAGCACCGCAAGAACGACCGTCCTCCACCAAATCCTTCTCTACGATGCTTCCGAAGTTCCGGAGACGAATCTCTAGCAGTCTAGACTGCTCATCCACCTCCAGTGCATACCTGCGGGTCGGGATGGTCCGCGTTGCACTGCGATCATGTCAGTACGTGGTAGCGATGATCGCAAAGCAGGCCAAAGAAGACTTACGCAACCACACTCTGTGGTGAAAGGTGGTTTGCATATAGCCCTGCATTGGGGTTTGACCGCTGGCATTGCGGACACGCAGACAGCCAGAATGGCCGCAATGAGGAAGTTGATCTTCATGTTGTTGAAGTCGTGGATTTGGTGGTAAACGTGGTTTTGTTGTTATCGACGGTGTTGAAGGATTGTGATGTTTTGTCTTGTACTCGATGGCTGGCTGGCTTGGAAGTGCTGCGGCGACTTCAAACTTTTGTGCGATGGGAAGGAGGCTTTTATGGACGCAGATGGCTCGGCTGACGACGACGATCTTGAGCGATAGCAGAGCACCGCGCTGGAGCTGGGCCGGGGAGGCATGGCTGTCAATTATAGCACATCCTTCAAGTCAGTGCAATTGATGCTGGAACCCGGTCCCGGATCTGACTGGAATCTTCGTACACGACGCACTTTCTCCGTACAGCCATCTCTGGGCTGTCCTCGCTGCTGGACATTTCTTTATCCTCTCCCTGTTAGGATTCGGCATCGGCAGTCTCCAAGTCGAAACAAAGACCTTCTCGATCTTGGTCGTCGCAGCAAGTCTGCATCTGATCGAAAGCTCCATCGTTGGTACGCGAGCGTCAGCAGGTCACTCGCATCTCGGCGTGCAGGGAAGCCATGGATGTGACGCTTCAATAGACATCGGGACACCGGGCGATGCTGGAACCTGGCCTGCCGAAAGTTCGGTAAAGACTGAATGCTTTGTATTCGGCTCATGTCGGCCAATATATGTGCATTGGAGCAAAGACCGCCCACGTCATCAGACCAGATCGCTTTCTCCTTCCCAAAAATTGAACACGATCATCCTTGCGAAGACATCCGTATCACTCCGTCCACGAGGTCGGGTGCCTCTCCATGCTTGCGAAGAAAAGGCTCTCAGAATATCCAGGCGATACAAGGCCGATGAAGACTGTATGTCGCTATCTCCATGACTCCAGTGGAAGTGCTCTGAGGTTTAGGCTGGAGGGTCTGAGCAAGTCGGATCGCCGCACTTTCACGGTATGGTTAGCAATGTTTGACATGACCGCTTGTTCGAAATGAGACAAAGTGGCTGCATACGCAAGCACAATCCAAGCTGTCCGCAACCTGGCATTGCCGGTGACAGTCTTTTGCCAGCGCGCAAGTGCAGAGCGCAAGCCAGGTCGACGCGAGGAGCAAGAAGTTCATCTTTGCAATTGTTTGACGGTCGTTGGGGTCGTTGGAGTCGATGGTGTCGGTGGCGACGATGGCGATTGTTTCTGGTTGACGCAAAGTCGGCGGAAGGCAGGCAGAGCAGTTGGGCTGCGGTGCGGTGGCCTTGATATAAAAGGTCTGTTGCTCTACGATGACGTTCGTGGACTCCAGCGTTGTTTGCGAGATGCAGGGAACGCATGTATTCCCGTTATAGTTACTGTTGTGGCAATGACCAGTCAATGTCACATTGGGTTCATCGAAGGTCGATCCTAGCACAATCGATGCTGGCATGATAACGTTGCCAGCGCCGATACCAGCCCACATTATCCGGACGGAAGGATCGATTCTGCCTGGGATTGGAAGATGTCCGCTTCAGTCTTGGTATGCTGTGGGACGTGTGGCTCGGGAAGTCACATGTGGATAGCTGCATGAAGCAGCGTCGTGGCTCGTCCATGAGATTCACCTTGCGAGGAGAACCGCGGCGATGTGTTTGAAATAGAGCTCATGTCCGGTGATCAAAGATTTCCGGAGGATCAGCGACTCCGAGGTCGGTCGTATACACAAGGGGCCTGCAGTTCCGCCGGTCTGCGTATACCGAAGACTCCGTACTGCAGCAGTATCATGTCCGTTCAGGTTGAGCGCCGTCTTGAGAACAAGTGCCGACACGCGGGAATGCCGGCGGAAGCGGGCTCCTTCTGCCTCTTTCGCACCTCCATCATCCTGCCGGCGCGTCTTCACCGCTGAGTCGAGATCCCGGCAATTGGTCATCCTCCAAACTCACCGCTCTAGTCGGACCCAAGGTCGCCATGCATGAAAGTCTATGCAGTGTCCCGATATCCAGCCGCCTGTCTCTCGGATTCACCAACATTTCGACTTGATGGGAAGATGGAGCGTGCATTGGTGGAGGGGATGAGATGAGGTGCGACGGAATGCGATGGTCGGGTTGGAGTGGAGCTGCTGACAAATCGGCGCTTGCTGGATCAGGTCCACTCTCTCGTTCTTTCTTGGACCAACTTGAATATCTTCCATCCACCCGATCAATACTACCGCTCGCATATAGCCCGACTCCGGCTCAGAGTTTCTTCACACATGCAGCTCACTGAGTGTTCTGTACTGACTCCGCAGGCACCGCGTCGTTCCATCTCTGCACTTGTTTGGCAGAGACGATCACTCACGATTCTGGTCGAGCGTAAGACGAACAGACGGGCGTGCTGTCTTCCTCCACGCGTGTGCTCGGGACGGTCTTTGGGCAACTGCTGCGTCCGAACGAGCGCGTCTAAACTGCCAGCCAAGTCTGGATGAGCCACGGAACTCCCGAACGTATACCTACGAACGACCTGAGGGCTGCCGACCCTGTCCATGTCTGGGCAGATTCCATATGGCGAGCCTTCGGAAACAGCGCCGCTACTGAATTGCTACCGAGACTCTGGGCCCTTCGGAACCGGTCAGTGAAGAATCTTTCCTTGAATACGATTCGCCGCGACATGTCACACGAAACCTTAGAGCGGCACATTTTCCTGACCGCAACTTTCCCTTGCCTTGAAGATCATTCTACTCGCAAAGCGTGGCATGTTCCCGTCCTACCCATCGCCGGCCGAGTACCGTGAGTACGCCACGCTGCCTTCTCATCCACCTATCGTTGCACGAGGCACACCAGTAAGATCGCCGTGTTACCACAGGTCATTCTCGCGGCAATTGTTCCTCCCATCAGAGTCAAACAAGCGCGGCTTTCAACTCCCGAGACTTGGTGCGGTATTTCTACTGGGTACTTCCCTGCTTCGTCACTCCTCCCATGCCTCTTCAAGGGCCCCACGTTGCTTGCGGCTCTTATTGTGACCTAACCCAAATGGCGGTCGGGAGTTCGCATAACACCTGCGGCTTTCCGTCTGGGTTCTCATGGGTTGGGATGTCAACGTCCCATGCTCCGTCCATGTGTCTGTGAAGCATATTCATGGATTTTGAGAAGTCCACTATGATGACCAACGATGTTCTCCCAGAATATTCTCCGAATGCGAACATAGCGAAAGACGTCAAAGACCGCAAATTGGTCGAAGATGATCCTTCTTCCGCCAAGTCTACGAATACCACAACAAGCCAGTCAGATATCCAGGATGAGGATGCGAGGTTATTGGCTAGGATCGGCTACAAGCAGGTGAGTTGTCACGAAAAAGCATCAAAGGTATCGCATGACTGACGGCTGGTGCATAGGAACTTCGGCGAGAATTCAATAAATGGTCCACAGTCTCATACGCCATCTCTGTACTCGGAGTACTAGGATCGCAACCAGCGACATATGGCGTTCCGATCAGTGTTGGAGGTCCAGCAACTGCGGTATGGGCATGGCTGGTCGGATCGTTCATGGCTTATGCTATTGCCAGTTCAGGTAACCTTAGGCTGTGGTGTCAAGCTTGTTCTTTTGCTGACCATGCGCAGTCGCCGAACTAGTCTCGGCGTACCCAACCGCTGGAGGCATGTATTTTGTCACCAAACATGTCGTTCCTGAAGAGCATGTCGCCATCTGGGCCTGGATCATCGGCTGGTGTAACTTCCTTGGTCAAGCATGTGGAGTTGCTTCACTGGCATACACTATCGGACAGATGATCCTCGCTGGAGCAAGCATGAACTCTGGCTTGCTGGGCGACGGCTACCAGTATTCTCCGTGAGTTCGACCAACAGCCAGTCCTCCATCCAACTAACGCATCTCCAGCAAACCCTGGCAAACGGTCCTCGTAGCCCTCTTCGCCCTCACAATATTCGGCTGCGTTTGTTCTTTGCCCACCAAGAATCTCCACCGCATCATCCTCTGGTTCGCACCCATCAACATCCTCGCCACAATCGCAATCTGCATCGCCCTCCCTCTCTCCACTCCCGACCTCCGCTCCTGGCAATTCGTCTTCACCGACTTCCGCGCCTCCTCCGGCTGGTCGTCCATCGGCTTCTCCTTCCTACTAGGCTTCCTCTCCGTAGCCTGGGTCATGACGGACTACGACGGCACAACCCATCTATCCGAAGAGACCCACGACGCCGCAGTTCGCGGTCCACTCGCCATTCGTCTCGCCGTCGCCGTCTCCGGAGCTCTCGGTTTCGGCCTCAACATCGCCTTCACATTCTGTCTCCCCCTCGACTACCCCACTTCCATTCTCGCCTCACCCACCGGTCTTCCTGTGGCTCAACTCTTCCTCAACGCTGGAGGCCCCGCAGGCGGCACGATAATGCTCTGCTTCGTCATTCTCGTACAATTCTTCACCGGCTGCTCCGCCATGCTCGCCAACGCACGCATGACATACGCTTTCGCACGGGATGACGCTCTACCCTACTCCTACTTATGGAGCAAGATCAACCCTCGGACCGGAACTCCAGTCTACGCGGTCTGGTTCGTCGTCGGATTTTGCGGATGTCTAAACCTCATTGGACTGGGAAGCACGCAAACGATCACTGGCATCTTCAACCTCTGCGCGCCGTGTCTGGACTTGTCATATATCGCCGTCATCGTGGCACATTTGTACTATTCCCACTGGCAACCGTACCTCGCTGAGAAGTTTCCCACTCTCGCCTCCTCAACGGCATCGAAGGTCACGTTCACACCCGGCCCATACACCTTGCCCGCGTGGAGGAAAATCCCTACGAATCTAGTGGCGGTGATATGGGTGCTGTTCATCAGCGTGGTGTTGTTTTTCCCGACGACGAAACCGGTCACGGCGGAGAATATGAATTGGGCGATTGCGATTGCGGGTTTCGTTGGGGTGTTTGCGGTTGGGTGGTGGTTTGCTGGGGCGAGGAGGAAGTATGTTGGGCCGAGGACGAAGGACTTGGGGGTTGGGGAGAGTTGGTAATGTATTGAACATGAAGGTCGCTGGATTTGAGAACTGCTAGACCGCTATCAACTGTACAACAAAGCGAAAAGAAGTCTCTGGATCTGCCGGAACTGTGTAATCTGATGGGAGTCCGTTCACTTCACCCGTTCTCGCCCCGTCTCAACACAGAAATTTATCCGTCGCGCTCTCCAAATCCCCCAAGGTCAGTCCTTGGACATTTTTCCAACCCTGCAGTGTCTTCTGGAAACGTTTCGCCACATTCAAGACGAGGGCCCGCACATTGGGGTGACCCTTCACTGCCTGTTTGACGCGGATGTTGACGACAGTGTTGTCGCTGTCGCCTCCTGCCCGCACGAAGATGCCTTTGCCGTCGCCCAGCCGCTCCTCGCCGTCACGGAGGAATGCGATGTCGATCCGGAAGATGGTGCGGAAGGCGGTACCTATATCGAAGCGAACACTGCCGAAGCGAACCACTTCTTTCCCGCCCAGGTCATCCAGAACTTGATCGACATCGGTCTGCTCTCGCGGTGAAAGATTGACTTTCCCGCAAGTATGGTACCGCGCATCATAATCACCGTAGAAACATCCGCGGATTCCGTCGTAGTTTGTCCAGACCGGGATCACGAGCGTGGAAGAGCGGAAGAAGGCGTCCAGATGTGGGCGGTGTGTGGGTATCGATTCTGGGAGGTGGGAGAGCTGATAGATAGTGGGCTGGAATGGGATGTGTGCGGGCTGGAGTATGGAGCGGTCCAGATGTAGAGCTGGGATGGGAGATGAGTACGAGGCATTCTGGATCGGAGTCGGTACTCCTCTCTCCGCCGTCTCCGCATCAAACCCGCGATGCGCTTCATCGATTCCAAGCAACTCCGCGCGCATGCGAGCATTGAAGTCCGCAGACTGCTCGTCGACCTGAGGCTGCTCGACCGTCATCATCTCCTCCACCACCACTTGTGACTGTGTGTTCGTCGACGCTGCTGGCTGATAGTGCGGAAGCTGTGTGGTGGAGAGCAATTGCGGATCAATTCCGAAGTCTGGTCGTGGATGGGTGACAGGTTCCTCGTGAGCTTCTGTGCCATTGCTATGCCTAGCCACGTCCGCCATGAAGGCGTCCAGATCCAAATTTCCGTCGACGTTCAGCACCGATTTATTCTCCGGGTGCGCAGCGTCTTCTTCGACGGAGGTGAAGTGACTGGAGACAAATGGCGGGTCGGTGGAGCATTCTCCTCGATGCGGTCTGCCGCTTTGGTAGCCCAACATCCTGTCAAGGAAAGCACCCATATCGCCAGGCTGCCCGATTTTTGAACCCGATGTGACGTCTGAGTGTGCACCCTCGCTCGCTAGCGTATTGAAGTGAGCCTCGAGGGCCTCCTCTGAAGTATCGTCGAATGCATCTTCGGATGCGCCAGAGGCGAAGTCTGGGTGCTGCTCTGCGCCCGCGGAAAGCAGAGCTGGCATGGAGTCTGACGATGATGAAGAAGTCGATGATGCCGGAGTCACGATGCCGGATGATTCGGGCGACTTCGACTCGCGCTTCGTCGGGCGAGGAGAGGCGGTCGGATCGTCGAGATCGTGTTTGAGGCGCATCTTGTCTGTGATGAAGTTGTTGTGATGAGTCTCGACGGACGTCTTGAAGGTGCTTCGTTAGCTAGTGGTGGTTTTGCCGTGGTGACAAAGCCGTGGGTGGTATGGTGTGTTTGAGAAGAGAGGATGGAAAGTGATGGAAAAGACTTGGTGGATGAGTAAGATGGTGATGAGTATTTCTACTTATTGTACCAAAAGTGTCGTTTGCAATGAAACTGCGCGGCGTCATTGCGGATGAGGAAGTGAAGTGAATATCCCCAACCAAAAGCTTAGCGTGATTTCACGTGCAAACAAAGAATCTGCCAAGAGGTCGCTTGTTTGGTTAATCACGCTACAAGACAGGAAACGAAAAGAAGTGAAAGATATGGAGAGCCTTACAAGCCTTACATGCAAGTCCCAAGGGGTCTTCCTGCCGGTGCACTACTCACGGGAATCGGTCTTCTTCGAGGCCGCCACATCGTTTGCCCATTCACTCACAGTGTCCATCACATCCGCAATCTGCGCCCCGTGTCCGTGCTGGATCAGTGGTTCCCGACACTCGCCTTGCCCTCTCAGTTTTGCAACCTTCTCTGGCGCGTTCTTCTCACACCAATCACAAAGCCTCACATCCGATTGCGCACACAGCACACAGTCGTCCGCACCGAGACGGTACCATGAGGTCCTCGCGGATTGACCATCGTCGTCACCACCCTCGGAATCCTCATCGTCATCACCGTAGTCTCCCCAAAAGCGCTTGACTCGCTTCCTGCTTCGGCTCCACTCTGCTTCATCCTCCAACAGATCGTCGGCTTCCTCCACTAGACGCTGCATTTTGCCCTTCTGGAACTTCTTCTTGGCATTGATCGCCGAAGTGAGATACCCGCGATAGTATTGGGTCAGCTTCCTGTGTCGGCGAGGAGGTTTAGGCCAAACTTGAGCTTCGTGATAGAGCAGCTTTCTCTCCATGACCACAACCAGACCATCGGCCGGAAGGGTCTCGAAGTTTCGCCCGTGCCAGTCTACTTTGCAAGGCTGAAGATGGGGAGTGTTGAGCTGGCCGCGTTTGACGATGAGGAAGTTGAAGTATTTAGTGTTGAGGGCAGTAGATCGATGAAAGGCTTTTTGAGGTGAGCGGAGGTCGAGATAGAGGTTTTCGATCGTGCGGTTCGGTGAACAGAAGAATCTGCTGCGTTGACGTGGATGATGCAGAACGGTGTGCTCGTTCTCGTCGCCGTCGGACTCATGCTTGGGCTCTTGGGTGTAGCTCTTCTTTGGCGGACGGTCTGCTGGAGGTCTGCTTACAACAGCTCCGTTCAGCTTCGCAGCTTGGTCATCCATGACGAGATATGGTTACTCCGCGCTGCTCGAGGGAGAAGAGGATTGTGTGCTGTAAGTCCGAGCTGCAAGAAGTCAAAACATACCAGAGGGTCGACGTAAAGAAACGAGTCAGCATGTCGGTGACTTGATTGTGCTTTTACAAATCTGTAGCAAACATCCGCAGCCATGATTCCTGCGGCCTCTGGAAATCTCGAGCTCTCACATGTCGGTCTCGGATAGACTGTCAAGCGGATGGACGCTTCGAGTAAGTCTGAGGGTACCCAGCCAGGCATGGGCGAGTCAGACTAAAACGCGTACGCCTGCATGAGGTTGCGTATTCGCATTGCGCTCCGCTTGAGGCGGCTTTAATACCAGCATTTTTCAACAGCTCCGGTCATTGAGGTGTTCTCTCTATCGTACCAGATCGCCCCGGCCACTGAGGAGTTGCTTGGAGGTAGACGAACAGTGCTTAGCCTTGCTATTGTCGTGAAGACTAGTGTGACAAGTGCGATGGTGAGTGAATGTTTCGAGAGAAGAAGAGGTCCAAGCGTGCACTAGCGGGGGATACGCACGCGGGCCGCGATGGAGTGAAGTCCGCTCCAATGACAATTCTCCGACATGCTTATCGGCCTACGAGGCCTTGTCGAGGCGTCTACAGTGATCGCGTGGGGAAGGGAATCCTCCTCGCGAGCTCCATCTTTCTTCTCTTTTTCGTTACCTTTGCTGCACCGATATTCGTACAATCCTCACGCCCTGCAAAACACCGCCAACGATCACGAACGCTTCTCCTACGACAACGACATCGACCTTCCGACGCTTATACGCCTACAGCTGTGCCATTGCTGTGAGCATATCGTCGACCGACCGATCGTGTACGACCTATAATCTCCAGCGACGAGCGCATGGCATGCTGAGTGACCGTTCGGGCTTGAGCTTCGCGGCTCGCCCATGGCGGCGAGCTATGGACAGTCCATTGGTCGAGCAACGCTAGGCGGTAACGGTGGAATCAATGGAGGTGGGAATGGAGGACAGCTGCAGTCGACATATCTTCCCAATGGAGCGTGCGGATATCGAGATCTGAGCGGAGGACCACAGGCACCGACTTGCGGGTGTCGGCGTTTCTGGTTGAACACAAGCGCCGTAGTGCGGGAAGAAAGCGAGAGGACATCGTGCTTCTGCGGACATCATGCTTGCTTTCACGATTTTGTGAGCTTGGGCTTGCCGAATGGCAACACACAGGACATGATCTACGGATCGCAGATGCGATCTCCTGGCTTCAATCAGGCGGGATACACAGCACCGACATGGAGCCAATTGATGGGAGATACTAGTCTGGGTGCTACCAATGGCACGTGTCCTGCTACATATCAACCTCCTGCACCGCCAACGCCAGTTCAGCAGACGCCGACCGACCACCAAAATCCTCCGCAGACGCCATTGCAGTATACGCCAGGAGCGTTTCACGGCGTTGGACTTGGAATCGGGAACAATGCTCCTCCACAGTCACAACCGCAGTCGCAATCCATAAACACCCGCCTGTGGCAGGCTCTCAACGGATTCGCGCGCGACCAGGACAATGGCAGCAACTCTGGCAACTCGTCCAAGCTTCCATCGACTGCGGTGCCAAGCGTTGTCGACGAACCTCAAGCCAGTAACGCACCGGCAGCGAGCACGGCTCGTCAATTTCGTTCTATGGCTCCACCATTGAACATACCATCTGCACTGGCGAATGAAGCTCGACCTGACGACAACTATAGCGCGACAGAAATTGCCACTCCGAGCGTCCGTGGTACTCCCGATTTCCGTGCTCTAGCGAATACTGGCACGCAGATGCGGACTGGCGTGTCTCCGAGTGTTCCTCAGTCAGGAAACTCGCCTCGTAATGCCGCTCAAGTAATTTCAGCAGGTCTGACCAGCGACTCTCGCGCGATCGGCCGACGTGCGTCCAGCGCGGGGCCCAGTCTCTCCATACAGGAGATGTGTAATACAATACATAACTTCGGGCAGCGAATTGATCAGCTCGAGAGCATGTCATTCGCTCACCTTCCAAGCGACGAAGTCATTGATCGATTTGACATGGTCGACGGCCGCTTGATGGATCTGGAGAACTGGCGCACGGAGCAAGACAAAGCTGATGAGAACAACGATGTGGACGAGAGATTCGAGTCCTTTCAGAACCGTGTGTTAGACCTTGAGCAGTGGCGTGAAGACCAAGACGCTCAGCCGAGTCATGATTCTGAAAGTCCACGGGAACGTGTAGGACGGCACTTCCTGCCAGAGACCAGCTCGTTCGCATCGGATGGGTCATTCGATAGTGACGCTGCCGCTCAGACTGAAACAATCGTTCTGGCGACATTGGCGGCCAACGCAGAGACTGGCCCCCGCATCGACGCACTAGAATCTCGTCTGACCGAGCTGGAGGGATCCGCAATGCCATCGTACATCCGTCCCTGGCATGTACAGATTGTCCTCCTTCCATTCGGCCGACAGCTGCCAGGCATCTGGTTCTCTTCAACTGAATCCTCTCGTCAATCACAGCGAAGATCGGCTTCTCGTGCTTCAGAAGAGTGGAATGGTCCATTGGAGTCGCAATTCACAGCGAAGACTTCGTTCCAGTCAAATGCCAGTGAGAACGCAGCTTGGACGACCGCGTCAATCGAAGAGTGGGCTCGCAGCACTCAAGAAGAGTGGCTGTCCGCTAAGGCTTGCGGGCCTAGTGGCGCTGTGTTCCAGCGTTTAGAGTCTCGAGGCTTGGTCCGAGATATCGAGATCACATCGCCCGATGCTCGCCACATCTGGTCTAGCATCTCCGAGGCACTCGGCAATGTCCTGGGCAACGAAAACGAACACGAACTGACATCAACCTCAACGTTGGAGAGATACCACTCCCTCAAGCAGCCCTTCGTACCGTTGCGCAAAGCACGGAAGTCCTCCCGCTTACGCTTCCTATCACCGGCCGAAATGCTCACGTCCGCTCTGTGGACCGCCGAATTCCTTGACTCCAGCGTCATGATGAAGCTGCCAGACGGCCACCGACGGCTCTACCTTACCACTCCAGAAGCCTACATCCAACCTCCCTCCCACAAGTTCTGGTCGTGGCCGGCACTCCGCAGCCTACCAATGTACGGCGCCGACGGCGAAATCCACGCGGCGCAAGTGGTCGGCAACGTTATCGAAGCGTGCTGGTCTTACAACGACCGGCTCGACCACCGCGCCGCAAGCCTCCACTCTTCTTTCGCAGACCAAATCTCCATCTCCGACTCAGACAACGAGCGCGACCAATTGCCGCACTCCGTGCCAATCACCAAACCTCGCCGCTCGTCGACGTTCCGATCAGCTTCAATGCCAATGTCACAATCGCCACCTGCAACAAGATTTCCCATCCCACCTCCGCCATCCTCCTCGCCACATCCTGCAGCTGCCACCAACCCAAAGCGTCGCGATCGAGAAGTGGAGCACAAAGCCGACAAACGTCGCCGCATCTCCTCAATCTCCTCACGGAACTCTTCTTCCTCCGCCCCCGGGCCTGTAGGCTCGCCAGAGCTCCGTCGCGGAGGCGTGAACTTCACTCCCCGCTGGAGTCGAGAGCCGCTGTCGCCTTATACTGGCGGTGCATCGTCCAATCCTGCACGGGGGAGCAGTCCCGCCGAGGGTGAAGATCATGGCATCCTGCTTGGGCGACGAAGTGTAGGCGCGTTTTCAGCTGGCAGTCGCGAGGGGCTGAACGATCACATAAATGAAAGAAGAGGAAGGGCAGCGAGTGGCACGCCGTTCGCGTACGCGACACCGCATAGTGGGTTCATGGACGATGGCACTGAAGGTGGTGGAGATACGGAGGTGGAAGACGAGGACGATGATGATGGAGCGGAGAGCGAGACTTCGTGGCCAGGATGGGACGACGGGATGGAAGTTTGATGTGAGGAAGGATACGAAGCTCATCTCTTGGCGCACATGGGAAACAATGCATTGGTCTCTGCTCCTTCCTGGATTGTGGACCTGGATTGTGGATCTCTACTTTTGAATTGCGGGACGGCGAGGCACATGGAGCCGAAGGACATATTACATTGCGAACGGGATGACGCTCCACTCGAATTACACCAACTTTGCGCTCAAGGAACATATGTTAGGGAAGACGCGGCGAGGAAAGATCGAGGGAAATGGGGGTATACACTGGACGAACGCGAAGGCTTTGGAAAGCGGGTACTGGTATTTGAGCGAAGCAAGCGAGCGCTGTATACTTTTTTTTGTGTTGGTTTGTAACTAAAGTCTCCAATCTAGGGAATAGAAAGCATTTTCACTCTGCGAAGGTTGACGCTGACGGGGAGTCGATGGTTCTGGATTCGATGGTAACGAGTAGGTTGGAGACATTGCTCACGGCGTAGCGGCGATCTTGTGTGAAGCAATGATCTTGCGAGACATTTGCATGGCACGGCGGCGATGATGGAGATGCACCTTGGTCAGAGGTCGCTTCTTGTCACTATGCATCTCTCCGATCCAAGGGTGAGTCTGAGCCATTCATCCGTTCGATGTAGCTGCTGACCGCTTGCCATCGAGGGAAAATACTAGTACCTGCTACACGATCGATCGATGCTCGAAGCTGACTTGGGAGCCCAGCCAACGAAGAACGAACGCAGATCTCCGGCGCTGTCAGATCCGTGATACTGGAGAAACCCGACAGCTACCCACAGATGGTCTGCTTCAATCGTGCAACTGCATCGTAGAGCAGTATGTACCGATCCTTAAGCCGCTCGGTCTGAAGCCATCATCGTATGCGGTGCCATTGCCAGTACCGCAGAAGTTGAACTCGTTCCATTCATGCGGTTTGACTCTGTTTGGCTCCTCTGGAACACACGACTGCGCCTTCCTTGTCGTGATCACGATTTTCTGGGAAAGATCTGCGGATGTGAAGCAGAAGGCCCGTACTTATGTTGAGGAGAACCCGGTGACAGCTCCTGCGTTGTTAGTTCCAGGATGATACGTCCAATCGTTGATAAGAGCAGCCGCGAGAGGTTGCTTCGATCACATGCGGTCGACGACGAGGACCCTGTACAAGCACGGCGATACTTCGCGACGAGGCAAGCTTCACAATGGGAGCCAGCGGACAAGGTAACCTCCACCACCTTCATGGTACCGGTACGGTATCACCACAGCTTTGCTGCGTATGCTTCCATTCTGCCTATTCTCCTGGTCATCCTTCGGCTCGGATATGGCGCTCTGCTCCGCCGACGGAGCTCGGATTTGAGGCACTTCAAGGCTTGTTTCGGCGACCTGTGATAAAAGCCCACAGACAATTTGTACTGGATTCTACGACTACTCGATGGCTTTCACCTGGCTAATATCATCAACAACCATTCTTGAGGGTACTAAAGTGCTCAGGCGCTTGCCTTCAATGATCCCAGTCATCTTACGTGGACGTCCTGCGTCGAGCTCCACACTCCATCAGTATCCGGACGTTCCGACTCCACGCCAATGCTTGAGCATGACAGTCTGCCCGCATCGACCGAGAGGACGTTGCTTGGACGTTGCATCAAGGCTGCAGGGATTCCAGCTTCCCCGCAAAGTGCTACATGGGTGGTCTCTCCACTTTGTGGGGACGAAGGATCGACGAACAGCTACCCCTGGACGCGTACTGCGCCGCCTTTCCCAGACTCCGACGTCTATTCGTTCGTCGGAATTTCTGTCACCTGCTCAGCGAATCAACAGCAGAACGGATGTAGCGGCTGAGAGTACGGGTTCCGAACGCTCATTCAAAAACAGCTAGGGCTTGGAAACGCCCGCTGTCCTTCCGACCTCATGTGTCGATGTGAGGGACAAGTATGATCGACAGCATCTGCGGGCACGATGATGCCGGCGTACTCATGGTACAGCCTCTTTGGTACTCACGACGAACGTGACCGGGTCCTCGCCACAGCCTCAGAATCTTACTTGTGCTCGATGAGAGCGGGGCACAAGCGTTCGATGTCGTTGGCGGAGCTAGAACCATACCGTGTGCTGTCAGCTCGGTGCTCCGATTCGAAAGCTAGTGCTCTCGCGGATCGATACCACAGCGTACAGCTCTTCCATGCATGCAGTGCGGAGCATGTCGTCGAGCTGGGTTCTCCGCACAGCCCAGACGAAGCGAGACGACGTGCCAAGTCCATGTCTCAAGGATTAACAAGGCATCTTCAATGAGCAACGATGGCATGCCGAAAGGAGAGCACTGACATTGCGATGGATTCGTCTATCAAGTCTGGGCGGAGCAGACCAACTCAGGCGACCAAAGCTCATAACAGCACAAAGCATGCGGACTCCGCGTCAGATCGCTCAGTTCGAGCGAATACACAAGAGATCTCTTCAGCCATTGGCTCATAACGTCCGTTCCGGATATTCGCTTGTACTGTACCTAATGTGGGTCTGGCTATGCTACATCAGGATCTCACTCAGGAAGCGGGTCTCCTCATCCTTGCACTGGACGGAAGTTCGAAAGCTCCTCTCTCCCGAGCATGCTCCTGAGCGGGGTGGAAGGTGCTGATATACAGCTCCAGTCGCCCACTCGGACACAACCTCAAGACCTTCTTCTTGGATTGATCTTTTCAAAAATAAACGACATAAATCTTCTTTGAACGACGATACGCCTTTGAGCTCAACCGCGGAGATGACCATTCCAGACGAGGTCGACATCATCGTGTGCGGAGGAGGATCATGCGGGTTTGTGCTACTCAGTTGCGAGCACCCACCGTGACTGATCAGATCTCAGCTGTGTCGTGGCCGGCCGATTGGCCAACCTGGACCACAAACTCCAAGTCTTGTTGATTGAGGCTGGCGAGAGCAACTTGAACAACCCGTGGGTGTTCCGTCCGGGTATCTACCCACGCAACATGAAGCTCGACAGCAAGACGGCCTCCTTCTACTACTCTCGTCCATCTGAATGGCTATCTGGTCGCCGTGCCATTGTTCCCGTTGCCCACATTCTCGGCGGCGGCTCCTCGATCAACTTCATGGTAAGCACGATCGACTTTCTGGCATATTCACCTCTGACAAAGACATCAAGATGTACACCCGCGCCTCTGCCTCCGACTACGATGACTTCCAGGCCAAAGGCTGGACCACAAAGGAATTGCTCCCACTCATGAAGAAGCACGAGACATACCAGCGTGCCTGCAACAACCGTGACATCCACGGTTTCGATGGGCCCATCAAAGTTTCCTTCGGCAACTACACCTACCCAGTCATGCAGGACTTCCTCCGCGCCGCTGAGTCTCAGGGTATCCCGACCACCGATGACTTGGAAGACTTGCAGACTGGCCATGGTGCTGAGCACTGGCTTAAGTGGATCAACCGGTCGGTCGCTCTTTCCTTCCTACGTGGTTTCCATTTGTACGTGCTGACTTTTGCAGTGACACCGGCCGTCGATCTGATTCCGCACACGGTTATATTCACAGTACACGTGCGGTGCATCAAAATCTGCATCTCCAATGCAACACAAAAGTCGACAAAGTCATCATCGAGAACGGGCGTGCTGTCGGCGTCAGAACTGTCCCGACAAAGCCCCTTCATCCAACTGAGAACATCTCTCGCACCTTCAAGGCTCGCAAGCAGATCATCGTCAGTGGTGGCACTCTGAGCTCTCCATTGATCCTGCAGCGATCTGGAATTGGTACGACTATCGTCATGTGCTCAACGATCTTGACTAATGATTCAATACAGGTAACCCTGAGAAGCTCCGCAAGGCTGGTATCAAGCCTCTTGTCGATCTTCCAGGTGTTGGTCTCAACTTCCAGGACCACTACCTCACATTCGCCCCATACAGAGCCAAGGCTTGGGCTGATAGCTTCGACGATTTCGTGCGTGGTGACAAGGAAACACAAGAGAAGGTCTTCGCCCAGTGGGAGCTGAACGGTTCGACACGCGCCCTGAATGTCCTCAGGACTTTGCTGACCCTTTCGCGCTCATAGGCACTGGTCCTCTGTCCACGAACGGCATCGAAGCCGGTGTCAAGATCCGTCCCACGGAAAAGGAACTTCAGGAGATCGACTCGTGGCCGATGAACGAATTCCGCTCTGGCTGGGACAGCTACTTCAAGGACAAGCCTGACAAGCCCGTCATGCATTACTCGGTCATTGCTGGCTTCTTCGGTGACCACATGCAGATCCCGCCAGGAAAATACTTCACCATGTTCCATTTCCTTGAGTACCCGTTCTCACGTGGACATATACACATCATGTCGTAAGTCTAGCTTCAGAAATCTGATCTCGCCCTCGGTCTGCTAACAGAGCACCAGCCCCAACCCGTATGAAGCTCCTGACTTTGACGCTGGCTTCATGAACGACCGCCGCGATATGGCGCCAATGGTCTGGGGATACATCAAGTCTCGTGAGACCGCCCGTCGCATGGACGCGTACGCCGGCGAAGTCGTATGTCTACTTCTTCTCCTCATAGAAGTGCCCAGCCCTCGCTAACCAAATCACAAAGACTGCCATGCATCCCTTTTACGCCTACGACTCTCCGGCCCGCTGCCACGATCTCGATGTTGCGGAGACCAATGCCTACGCCGGGCCGAACCATATTACATCGAACATTCAGCACGGTAGCTGGACCACGAAGAAGTTGCCCGGTCGTGCTCCGCAGACTACGCACCTCAACTCCAACGACCAGCCCATTCAGGACGACCTCCAGTACACCAAGGAAGACTTGCTCGCTGTGGAGGAGTGGACCAAGCGTCACGTCGAGACCACCTGGCACAGTCTGGGTAGGTTACATATCATCCCACCTTCTCACCCACCCTGCAACATACTGACCACTTGGCCCGACAGGCACTTGCTCCATGGCGCCCAAGAACGGCAACTCCATCGTCAAGCATGGCGTGCTCGACGAGCGTCTCAATGTGCACGGCGTGAAAGGGCTCAAGGTCGCCGATTTGTCCATCTGTCCCGACAACGTGGGCTGCAACACGTACAGCACTGCGTTGTTGATCGGCGAGAAGTGCGCTATGCTCACTGCCGAAGACTTGGGCTACACGGGTCGTGCGCTTGAGATGAGAGTGCCTGAATACCATGCTCCCAAGGAGACGGTTGGGTTGTCGAGGTTGTAGGATCTGACGAATTCTGGTGTGAAGATCATCGAAAACGAAGTGTGCTTTGAAACGCTTGATTGCTGCTGCTACTGAACATTCGCAAAATCAATGAACGCATGTTGATAGCTGAAAACCGTTGCTTCTCATGGTTTGACTGTGTCTTCTCTCACTACTCAGTCTTCCTCAAATCGACAAGCCCGCAGCAACCAGCCATGGGAGTGTGCCAAAAGTGTTGTATGCAAACAAGGACGAGGGTTTCTCTGACACAAAGCTGCCGGCGTAAAGCTAGGGACAGATGGCAATCTGATCATGCGGCATCGGGAGAGTATGATTTCCATTGTATACTAAAAGACATGAGTGAATCATCGATGAACAGCTTTGGCTGGACCGACATTGACCGAAAACCTACATCGACACTCGTAGAACACAAGCAGCTGCTCTGTCCGAACGGAGGTCTGTGTTCCGTCTACGGCCTATCTGCGTAAGTAAATTCAGACCCATAATCGTGCAACTATGTGCACAAGTAACACAGCACAACGTCCCAATACCTTCGTGCTTCCGCTTCAACTGCACCGTCCAAGCCAACCGAGCTGAAGCTGTACAGTGAAGGATGCGCGAGATGTTGGGGAGTTTGGCATCGAAATCCGTCCTGTAATGACAACATGGTCCTGTCGATAATGGGTTTCCCTCTTATATATCGCTTGCATTTGACTAGACACAGTGCACGTAGGCAGCTTGCAGGGTGCAATTTGAGCGGGAGCACGGAGGTAAGACCTCTAGGTACACAGACGTTGTGACTAGCAAGCCAGCTTCACAAGGCGAGCATACAGGTAAGTGATCATACAACTCAGCAGTACTGCCAACCAGTATGCAAGGGTGACTGATCGGCTCGAATGATATCGAGCGACTTCAATACAAGCGGGCGTGATCAAGCCGATCGCTCCATCGCTATACCCTCAAAGTGCTGTACACTATACAAAACCCCCCATTATCGCCCGAGCTCCTGCGCTATTTCAGCCAAACAGTCAAAACGCTGTCCAAATGCTCATGATCTCATATATCTGAATCTCCTCTTTCTTCCAAACATGACTCCGTAAGGTCTGGCCCCATGCGCCTTCCCCAAGGCGGCTGTGATACTTGTCCCGGATCCTTCATATCCCTGCTCTGGTTGGCATTCAATCTCGCTTTTGTGTTTACAAGCCCGATCTGTGAACTGGGCTCACAACGATACTCATGTGCTTGACCCACTGCTTCCATCCTCCGCCTTCTTCCTCCTTTCGTCCAGCGCTCTTTCAACGCCGGGCCCACCTCGCCGAGCACTCGGTCGTGGACTTCCAGTCGACCGCGCCACGGGAGGATTGTTGCTTTCTTGGCTCTTCCGCTTCGAGGATGAGCTGGCGGTCCGCGAATCTCGAGCTGGTCGTTCAGGTATTCCAGTCTTTGTGCTTGCTCCGACGTGAATCTCCGTCGTGTCGCTTCGCGGACTGACAGATGGCTCGTCACGGAGTCCTGTTTCCTCCGCATTGTCGCTCAGTCTGTTGGTCGTAGCCGTTGAAGTCCGATCAGACGTCTTCTCTGCAACCGCGCCACTATCATTCGTCGTACCAATCTTCGCCTCCCCTGCACTGACGACCCGATTGACCAGCTGATTTGCCTCCTGTTGCAAATTAGGCATCGCCTTCGCCGGCTGATGCAAGTAACTCTCCAGCATCTGCTTCAAGGTATCCGCCCTTACCGGCTTCGCCAAGTAATTGTTCATTCCGGCTTCAAGACACTTTTCCCGATCACCTCGAATCGCACTCGCCGTCATGGCAATGACCAGGATGTCCCTGACCGCTGGATCGGGATGTTTACGGATCTCTCGGGTCGCATTGTAACCGTCCAGGACCGGCATCTGTACGTCCATGAGAACCAAGTGGAACGGATCTCCTTCTTCACTGGCGCGGGTGAGAGCATCGACGGCTTGCTGTCCGTCGCCGTAGGCTTCACATCGGAAAGACAGCTTGCGCACGAAGCTGATTGCAATTTTCTGATTGATCGGATTGTCCTCCGCGATACAGACTCTGAGCTGGTCGCGGGGTATGCCCTGGAGACTGCGTATAGCGCGAGCACCTGGGCCGTCATCGACAGCAGGAGGCGTAAAGATGGACATGGGATCAGTCTCCCGGGAATGAGGCGTGGGACCATTGGATTGGGTGCTGTCGCCGCCAGGATGCACCTTTTTGAACGGCAGACTGAAGGACACGGTTGTGCCGACGCCGGGAGCGGACGTCAGCCAGATCTGTCCATGCATGACGTTCTCCAATATGGCTTTGCAGATAGAGAGGCCGAGGCCTGTACCGCCGTAGCTGCGAGCGGTACTGGAGTCGGCTTGGGAGAAAGGTAGAAAGAGCTTCTTCTGCTGCTCTTCGGAGATACCGATGCCTGTGTCGGCGACGGAGATGGTGACCTTGATAACTTCGTCGTCTTCGCTGTCGACCGTGGCGCGGATCGTCACGCTGCCTTTCGATGTGAATTTGTATGCGTTCGACATCAGATTCATGAGGATTTGGTGTAGTCGGACCGGATCACCCATGACGACCAGTTCTGGTGGCAACTCGAGTGCGGTGATTGTTTCCAGGTTCCGCTCGAGGTTGGTGTACGACAAGGCTCTCACGACCTCGTTGATTGTCTCGCCTAAGGAGAGCGGGACGCTGAATACCTCTGTGAGACAATGTTAGCACAGAACTCAAGTTATACCAAAATTGCCAAAACTTACGCATCTTGCCAGCCTCAAGCTTCGAGAAGTCCAAGATGTCGTTGATGACGCTCAGCAGCGTGTCGGCACAGACTCGAATCGAGTCAGCATGCTCCTCCTGCTCCTTGCTCAACTGTGTACCCTTGAGCATCTCCGACATGCCGATGACTCCGTTCAGAGGCGTTCGCAGCTCATGTGACACATTGGCGAGGAACATGGACTTCGCCTTGGCCGCCTCTTCTTTTAGTCGGACCATCTCCATCGCCTTGACTTCTGCCGCCTTGGCCTTCTTTTCCGCTTCGCGCGCCTGAGCAAGAGCCTGCTTCTGCACCTCCAACATGGAGGTATTGCTCGCTTGAATCTTCTCCGAACGTTTGAACAGCAGAGCGTTTGCAATAGAGATGGCGATCTGATTGACCAGCAGCTTAAGCAAAGTCACCGTCCGCTCAGTGAACGAGTTTGGAGGAGCCTGACAGTAAAGACTGCCCAACAGAACGTTATTGCCGTGCAAAATCGGAATGGAGATCATCGAGGCGCCTTCTGGGTTCTCCTTCAACCATGACTCCGGAACGTTGCTGAATCGCTCGTCTTCCAAGATGTTGCTAAGGAAGACATTTTCCTTGAAACGGAGGCAAAACAAAGTGACTTGCTGAAGGACAACGTCGACTTGGTCCAGCGGAACGGGTTGTTCATGGGCTGTAATCCCATCAGGCGTGCCGAGGGAAGCAAGACAATACTCGCCTCCCTCAGCCTCGACCACTAGACCGACCAACTCGGCGCCGGTGGAGTCGACGATGATTGAGGTGAGTCTTGCCAGTAATCGGTCGACTTGCAGCTCCGAGGACAAGAGTTGCGATGACTGCAAAATTCCGGCGAGGTCGATCATATCCAAACCCACGGCGGAAGACAGCACGGTCGACGCCTCTTTCCCGCCTGCATCCATATGCGAAGCTGGAACAGGCTGAGGATCAAGCCACTCATTAGTCCGATCAGCCGAGCTCTGCGGCAAATGATCGCGCGTAATCGACTCGAGCTTATCGGCGTACGCAGGATCATCCGTACCATCGTCTTCGTTCGTGGCTGTCTGTGTGCCCGCATGAACGGCCGATAGCGACATTGTTCCGGAGAGCAGGTATTCGTATTGTTGCGAGACGTGCTCGGCCTTGCCGATTGCGCCAATCCGCCGGTAAGCAGAAACGCAGTCGAGCAGAATTCCGCGTGCGGGCCTCGCGGCGCCTCTTCGGACCAACCATTCTCCGTATAGCTCATTGCACAATGCCTCATCCAGAAGGTTGCTGGTCAAATTCGCATGGTTGACGGCTTCCTCGTAAAATCCCAGGACTTCTCCGTATCGTTCTTCCGCATCAGCCAACTCAGCGCTCAATAGATTGAGGAACACAACAAAGTTGATGGGATTGACGCTCGCGACAACTTCAATTTGCGCGGTGTATTCTCCGACCCTGGCAAGGAGATCCGCGCGATCGGATCGGTCAGGATCCTCCCTGATGCACGCTAGGATGGCCATGGCGGTGTAGAACATGGTCTCGTAGCGATACCGCATACACAGCAGGCCGTCAATCAAGGGCAACAGCTGCGCACCGAATTCCATGGCGTCTCTGTAGTGGCCAAAGCGGTAGAGGCATGCCAATTGATAAGCATGGTATATGCTGAGCGGCCGGTCCGGATTTGATACAGTGTCCCTGATGTACTTCACGTAGTCGTCACTATTGTGACTTGTGTCGCACAGGACTTGTGCTGGGCTTCCGTAGTAAGTCTTGCCAGCTAGCGCACGAACATACTGTCGGACTCCCATGAGGAATGCCCCTCCTCGAGGGTTTTGCGGCCACTCCGGGAACTCCTCTCCCACAGAGGCGATGAAAAGTTCGATTTCAGCCAGATTGTCGGATGACCACAATCTCATCGCGGCCATTATTCCAATATTTAGGAGATGGAGGATTCGGTCTCCCGCAACCGAGGCAGCTTCTAAGCCCCGATTGAGGACCGTGAAGTTGTCGCGAATGGGCAACTGAATGTGGCCGAGCCACAGTGCGTGCAGGGTCAGGCCTCGTCCAAGGGTATATGATTCTCTCTCAAACAGCTCCAGAATTCGTACCGCGGTATTGCCAAACTCGACCGCAGTACTTATCATGCTGAACCGAGAGGCAGCGATGGCCGCGAGATTGATATATCCCAGCGCCACCTGTGGAAACAATCCCCGCTCCAGAAAACATGACAAGATCGTCAACGAAGCATTGAAGAACAAAATGTCGGAATTCCAGAAGGCTGCGCTTTGGAGCTCCGTCAACAGAGCGGCCAGCGTCGTCAGGTCTTTGTCAACCGACGCTGGATCGAAGCCGTCGATCTGTGGCAAATCCGAACGTATGAGCGGCACAAGACGCTGAAATTCGTCGTCCGCCTCGTCCCAGGTACGGTCTGGTATGTCCAAGCCCAGTTCGGCCAGCGCAGTCTTGAGCAGTTCAAAGGCTGTCGCACTGTCGCCCCTCTGAGCGTGCATTCTGCTGCGCAGGATGGCGACCGGAGCTCTGTCGGACACTTCGCGAGCATGTGAATTGACCTCCTCTAGGAGCTTTGTCGCCTCGTCGAATTGTCCCGAGTACCAATAGGCTTCTGCTGCGCGGGTCTTCAAGGTGAGGCACTCGGTGTAGGTCGTATCGCCGGAGGGATCATCCCAAGGATCATCGGGCAGCAACTGCAAGCAGTGTTTGAAGTAGTGAAGCCCAGAGGTACGAGCGCCAGACTCGCGGGCAGTCTCAGCTGCCTGGTAAAGAAGATCTCGGTAGAGAAACTTGTGCTGGACCCTTCGCTTGATGGCTTCGATTCCTCCGCATATATGCCGGGCTAGCTCGAACAGAGCCTTGCTCGGCTGCGTAACCGGATCATACGGATCGTGCTTGATAATGCTTGCGGCTGCAACGTAGTGCATTTCGCTTCTGTCGTATTGGTTTGCGAGGACCTCGGCTGCTGCGATGTACCTATCGTGCGAGAACTTGAAGCGATCCTCGTGTTCTGTTGGCATCACAACAAAAGATGCCAGCGCAGTCTGCAGCCCGGCCACGGCATCCTTGGAAATGGGTGGAATGAGTGGCTGCGGCGAGAGGCTGGCACATGAGCACGACATTACGCCACGAATGAGAGGGAATTGGAAACTGTTGCCCATGAGTGAGGCCCAACTCAGCATTGTTCTCGCATCGACCTGAACACCAAGGGGTATGTTGGTCAGCAATACGTAGACAACAAGGCGATACAAACGAAGACCCGACATGGCCAAGGACAGTCTCGGGGGCCGCAGGCCTTAGACCTTGCAGAAACTTACCGAAAGCGATTGCATGCGGCGCAGGACGAAATCGTTCGAAGAGTAGGCGTCGGGACTGGCGAATTGCTCGAACAGCTTATCCATCGAGAATTCCCACGAGGAATGCTGCCAGCAGAACGTGATAGCCTTGCCCCGGTGAGCAGAGTCTAGCATCTCGCGCACAGCGAAGGGATTGCCTAGATGAGGGCCGAGCAGAGTCAGCAGGTCGCCTCGAAAACGCAGGATGAGGCAAAGACCTGGCGTCGGCAAGACACCCAGTAGGCCGTTTGCTCTGGAATTCCGTACCTTGCGTCTTCTCCACCACGACGCCAACCAAGGGTGTGATGTATTCTTCGGGTCGATGCAGCGTCTCGGAAATGAACTTTGCTGTTTCCTCGTCGCTCCAAGGTCCGACCTCAACCTTGGTCGCCTCCTTCTTCAGTAATCTCCGCATAGGATCGTTGAGCATGTCCTCCCTGGAGTAGGTGAGGACGAGGACGAGAGGAATACGTGCCTTCACGATGACTTGAATAAGCTCGAGGCTCTCCGGATCTGCGGATTCGAGGTCTTCTAACACGCAGGTCACAAGCTTCTGAACCGCCAGTAGGCGGAGTACATCTAAAAAGATGTGGAGGATTCGGCTAGACTTGTTAGAACCTCCCATTCGCAGCCAATCCTGCGCGTTCGCCACATTACAGCTTTTTCGATCGGGCGTGACACCAAGAGAGGCCTTGGGAGATGTCGCCCCAGCCTCGCTAGCTTTGCCATCGAGCAACCACAGCGGCAAGTCCAAGAATGAATGGAGCATGCCCCACAATGGCTTGACAAAGGTTCTGATGTTCTCGTGAAACGGCGTGTTGACATCGTTTTCCGAGAAGATCTGTCGGAAATGAGAGGACATTACTCTCACCATAGCGTCGAAGGGCGAGTTTGTGACTTGATCGAATTTGGCGGAGGCGAAGTAGCAATGCCTGCGTGCTGTGGTCTGAAGACTCTGTACCAGAGCCGACTTTCCGCATCCTGTAGCCCCGCAGATTCCGATCAGTTCTGTATGGGATTTCTTCTTCAATTTCTGTGCAGTTCGCAGCATCGAGCTCGAATCCGCGATGCTTCGCTCGCCGTTGAGCTGATAAGAGGACAACGTCTGGTGGAGACTGCCGCCATTGCTGTGGTGATTATTGTAGATAGATCCGCGGCTATCTGTCGAATCCTGCTTCTCGAGTGGTTTGATATCATTTTCCTCAGTTGCAACAGATGATGCGACACTGCCAGATCTGTTAGACATTGCAGCCTCGAACTTCTCTTGGCGTAAGTTATTCTCATTAGACGAAAACTCGGGGATAGAGCTGAGTCGCGAGTCGTCGCGCCGATGGTCTCGGCCACCCGTGGAAGAAGTGCTGTCACTCATCGTTTCATCGAAAAGCTCTGACCGCTCCCCTTGAAGGAGTGATGAACTAGAGCTAAGACTCTTCAGGCCCGCGCGCGTGATCGGAGCTGATCGAGCTGACTTCTTCGCGGCCTTCTCAATGATTTTCAGAATGGTGTCCCGTTGGTGCTCTCGGCCGATGAGAGTCGAAGGTAGCACGAAGAAGCACGAGACATCGGCAGTGGCCACTTTGAAGTCCGATAGCGCCGACTGATCTCCATCCGTGAGAATTTTCTTGAGGACATGAAAGTCATGCTTGACCCCGGTGGTAGAGTTATAACGGTCGTCCATATTCCTCGAAGTCATCTTCTGCAGGACCTTCGATAAGGCCTCAGGAACATCCTGCCTGATCGACGAAGAAAGAGGTATTCTTCGCGACAGAACATTCTGCATGATGTCCAGAGGCGTGGTGCCTTCGAAGGGTGCACGACCCGTGAGCATCGTCCACAAAAGTATTCCCAGAGAGTAAATGTCAGTCCGTGCATCTGGCTCGGCTGGCAGTCGTCCGGTCTGGGAGCGAAAAGTAGAAGTCAGCGCAGTTCAGACGCACTCAACAGACAAGCTTCGAGTCACAGCTCACTGCACGCCACACTCACCTGCTCCGGCGCCACGAACATAAGGCGATGCTGAATCCCACGCTCCGACATGAGAGTCGACCAATTCGCAGAGCTCAAACCATGCTCGAAACTCCTAACACCCGAGCCAAAGTTGATCATGCGCACTGCACGAGTGTCGCGGTTGAAGTGAAAAGCATCGCCTCTGATTTCACCATGAACCATGTCGTTACCATGGTGCAAGATCTCCAGACACTCCGTCGTCCCGATCGCAAAGTCCAGAAACGTCAAGAGCTCGATCTGCTCTCGCTGTGGGCCTTGAGACAAATCAGGTGCGCCCATGTAAAAGTTTGGCCCGAACTCCACCACTTCACTCAAGTAATTCTTGCCCGGCGCCCGGACGATCGACGCACACAATGTAACTTCGCCGGATTGTCTGGCAGGCAGGCGGAAGAAATCGAGAGGCTCCACGAAATGCCTTCTTTGCGATGCCTTCTCATGCAATGTCTGGCAGAGCTTGAACTCGCGCTCCAACCGTAGCACCTGCTTGGACACTCTTGCGACAACCCACTGATCTCTCTCCCGCTCTTCATCGACCGTGACTCCATCGTAATCAGATCGTGTTCGGACGCTCGAAGGTCGAGAGGTGGAGGTATTGGATGGTGCGCTCGATGCGGTGCCACTAGGCGTAGACTTGCTAGACCGGACGCGACGTCCAAAGAAGTGCCAATTATCGTAGCTGGAGTGGAATGGAGGAATCGTATCGTCGAAGACGTATCCTTTCACATCCTCGCGGAGGCGCTCGAAGAAGCGCCTGAAAGGGGCGTTGCGCGACTCTTCCACCGCGCGAGGCGTCTCCACCGGTGCTGCGTCGTCCATGTCCTACGTGGGAGGTACAACGGCTACCACATGATCGAAGCCGGGCTGCGATCCGTGGAAGTCGGATTGAGATCGCTCGCCACGCACAAGGAGGATGAGGACCAGGCGGTTCGTATGCGATTCGTTGTTCTAGAGGAAGTGAAGTCGTTGGAACTGCGAGTTCTGGACGCGTCCGAGATGGTGGTGATGTAAGAGGTCAAGTCTAGTATTTGGAAAGCACTTGCCTTCTGGAGTAGGTCGGGACGAGGCGCACGAGGCGTCGATCTAAGGTTTGAGCAATTCAAGCTCTCCTAACCGTCAAATTGCAATCACGTCACTCAGACCGTTGGAGTTCTTGTCTGTCGTTGAACGGAACAATAGCAGAGTGATCCGAACAATCTTCAAGCCGTCGCATGACACTGATCTATACGGCGTCTGCAGTCTGTTCTTATTCAGAACGCGATAGTCGTACCGAATCCTTGCTGCACATCAACGGCCCCCGCGCTGCGGACCTCAGTCCGAATAGCTTCCAGGCCGATTCATTCGACGTGGTGGCCTGTATATCACCCTGTCCTGTATCTTCACGCTTGCCTGTCTCGAACTGTTGACGATATTGCTAGTGGCAGCATCGACTACGATTCCGGTTCCTACCTGATCACGACCACTCCGCTTCCATCCTCACTGCTCACTGGCATCACGCGTAGCATGACGACACGGCAACCACAAAACTCTTGAGAGCTTCCACATTGGTCTGGCTGCGTGGTGATGGACACGGAGGACAGAGACATCGCCGAGCATCGCAATGGCGAAGGAGATGAGCACGAGGAGGAGGATGAAGAGGAAGAAGACAACGACACAATGACAAGGCGGAGACCGCGAGAGCTACCGGCTGATCTGCCACGCTCGCTGAACGAACGGACAGCATATACAGGATACACACAAGAAACGGAGTACTATGATGCATGGCAGGGTACGACAAATCCGTTCACGGATCGCCGCGAGAGACACATACTAATGTCACCTCAGGCCAGTCGCAATTCCTGACAGCACCGACCATCGCGAAACCCATCAACTTCAATCTCTCCCTTCACGAGCCCGACGACGACGGCGATTTCGGACGAGACTTTGGCGACGACGATGTGCGATTGGCACAAATGCTTGCCGCACAAGGTGGGGGTCCGAGCGATGCGGCAGAGGCAGAGGAAGACGATGTTCTAGCGGACGACAAACTGTCGCGTGACCAAAAGTCGACCGCATTGCAGGACTTCCTGTTTATGGCTGCTAGCAATGGCGATGCGCGAAGGGTACAGCGGCTTGTGCGAGGCGATGCGTCAGACTTGATCAAGCTCGATGGAGTGGATGCAGAAGGCACGCCACCTTTGGTGTATGCTAGCTGCTTCGGGCATAAGGATGTCGTTCTGGCTTTGCTCAACGCTGGTGCCACGGTGGATAATCAGGACAAGAATCAGTGGACGGCGTTGATGTGGGCCATGACAAACAGCCACAAGGACATCGCGAAGATTTTGCTGGATCACGGAGCGTCTACGGATGTGAAGTCCTCTAGTGGTAGGACTGCGCTGGATTTTGTGCCGCCTCAGAGTGAAATTGCGGAGTTTCTGCAGAGCAATGGGTACAGCGTTGGAAGCGCCGGCGTTGGTGGGATGGGAATCACGGACGATTACTACAACTCTGGGTTTTCGCAGGATCGGTTCGAGGAAGAGCTGGCTGAGAGTGAGATGAGACGAAGAATGATGATGGAGAGTGCAATCAATCTAGAGGTGGATTTGGGAAACTTGGGCCTGGACGAACAGCCGGACTCGCCAGATGATTTCGAAGACGCCCAGGAATTCGTCTGGGACCGATGTCTCAACGACCAAATGTTCGTCTTCATGCAGAGCGACATTGAGCGGATACTGGATGTTGTGATCACCAAGATGACACCACAACGGACACCGTCGCAGAAGCCGATACCTGCGAACGTCATATTTCTCGGAGCTCGATACGCGCACTATCACGCCGACAAAGACCTCCTCATAGAGTGGCTCGAATCGGCGCAGGACAGAATCTACGCCGTAGTAGACCAGCACCAATGGGATATGACGATATTGGCATTCTGGGTATCGAACGCGACGCTCCTGTTGCACTACTTGAAGAAAGACTCGGGGTTGACGCAGGAGACCACGCAATTTCAAGCACAAATGGCCGAACTCATCCACGAGATTTACATCTTGATCATTCGAGATGCCGAACGGCGGATGGACAAAGTCTTGGATGCCGCCATGTTGGATCACGAGACGATTCCTGGATTCGAAGACATTGCCTTTCAAAACGAATGGAAGTTCTTGCGGAGCAAGACGAAGGTGAAGCCGGAACCTGTCGAGAAGCGCTTTCGACCACCCTCGCCAAAACGAAAAATGCAGACGTCGCCGCGGAATATCACATCTCTACTCTCCTCGACATTGTTCGTCCTGGATCTGTACGACGTGCACTCAGTCATCACGGTGCAGATTCTATCGCAACTTTACTACTGGCTTGGTGCAGAGATCTTCAACAGGATAATGTCCAACAAGAGATATCTCGCTCGGACCAAAGCGATGCAGATCCGCATGAACATCTCCACCCTTGAAGACTGGGCACGCACGAACAACAGACAGCCAGAACACTTTGACGCTGGCAGTACCGTAGCTGTCGGCGAGCCCACCGTTGACTCGGCAAGACGGCACATGGCGCCGGTCGTGCAATTGTTGCAATGGCTTCAATGCTTCTCATCACTCGGCGAAGATCGTGAGGCGATGGAGGTGACCATCCAACAGCTTCCCAATCTTGGCACGAAGCAACTGCTACACGCCGTCAAGCACTATCGAGCGGAGGTCGGCGAGAAGACGTTGACGAGGCCAGGGCTGAGGCATATTCAGGAGATCAAGAGTCGACCGAAGAAGTCTCCTGATGCAGAGCCCGCAGCTGCAGGAGCAGCAGAGCCTTCCACACCGATGTCACCTAACGGCCAGGCACTTCCGGTGACTACAACCCTGCATGCGGACGAGGACGATTCACCACCAGAGAGCAACCTCATGAACCCAGCATTGCTGCTGCCTTTCCACCTCCCAACATCTACAGACATGCTCGTCAGCTATGGTGCCGGCTTTGGTGGCATGAACAAGGAGAGGGAGAGGCGGTACATACCATCTATTCCACCCGAAATCTTCAGCAAACTGGATCCGTCGGGAGGGCAGACGGCCAAGAGCATGTACGAGAATGCGACGTTCGACGACAGCTCGTGAGCAGAAGAAATGCCAAGAGATATCGTCGGAGATGGCCGATCGGCTCGAGTTCCAGGTTAGCTCGCGCCCCGCGCCCTATCGATAAGGTCGATAGCGGGAGAAAGCGATCTCGGCAGCTTGGATACAACAATTCCCACCGACATTCAGACACTGTCCCTCGCTGAACATATCAATTAATCCTACAATATCAATTGCCAAAATGGAGGCTCAAATTCTGTCCCCAGAAATGATTCAAGACACCCTCAGGGAAACCGTGACGTTCGTGCCAGCAGACAAGATCGACGAGACGTTCAAGTCCGATAGCATTGGTGAGCAGTAAATACTCCAGACTTTCCACTTACAGGACTGACCGACGTCTCGACAGATCTTGTCAACAAAGCCCTCGGTTCCCGCATCGTCGCCACCTCCGACGAATGGTTCGCGGCTGCTGAGAACCTTACGACGCCTACTCCTCCTATCCGCAAAGCCGGTGTTTTCACCCATGCCGGTGCCTGGTTCGATGGCTGGGAGACCCGCCGTCACAACACTCAACCCTTCGACTGGGTCATTATCCGTCTTGGCGTAGCTTCAGGACGTGTCAAGGGTGTGGAAATCGACACGGCATATTTCAATGGCAACGAAGCTCCAGCAGTGGGTGTGCAGGGCTGTTTCGCAAGAGACGAGGACGAGGAGGAGGTGAAGAAGGAGAGCTTTGACGGATGGGAGACCATACTATCGAAACAGCCTTGCGGACCAAGTCAGAGACATGGATGGTTGCTGAACCAGGAGACGGAAAAGGCGTATACACACGTCCGTTTGCAGATGTTTCCCGATGGAGGTATCGCGCGGTTCAGGCTTTTTGGTACTGTGGTTCCCGTGCTCCCGGCGGATGCGAACGACGTCTTCGACTTGGCGGCGTGCGTGAACGGAGGTGTAGCGGTTTCCTGCTCGGATCAACACTTCGGCACGAAAGACAATCTCATCCTCCCGGGCCGAGGTGTGGACATGGGAGATGGTTGGGAGACAGCTCGATCTCGAGGCGAGCATGTCGATTGGACGATCATCAAGCTCGGTGGCCCTGGACAGATCGAAAAATTGGTGGTGGATACGGCGCACTTCCGTGGCAATTTCCCGCAAAAGGTGCAGATATTCGCGGCGCCTGCGAATGGAGACAATGTACCTGGATCGGACGATGCGAGTTGGACTGAAATTTTGGAGCCGCAGAAGACGGGACCGGATGCGGTGCATGAGTATGCCGAGAAGGTGTTGAAGAATACGTCTGGGAAAGTTTATGGGTGGGTCAAGTTGGTTATTATACCTGATGGAGGCGTCAAGCGGATACGGGTATTTGGGAGGAGAGGATAGACAAAGGGTGCGGCGAAGTGGGTGGTGGATAAGGAGGTTGATGGAGAAGGAGGTGTTGGAGGACCGCAATACCATTCGATGATTCGTCTCCGTTGCATACACAGTCGCCAGCTACTCGACGTGCTATGGTCCGATGACGGCGTTGACTCGTAGCGAATAGCATCGAGGAAAAGGCGCGATCGTTGTTCTTTATTAGCTAAAACGTTCAATAGCATTGACCAGATCTCTAGAATCAATTCCGAGCAATAGTGATGTAGTAAGCGACCCAGCCAACGAAACGAGTCGAGCTCCCAGGACTTGGCTTCATTCGATCAGAGCGGGAGGTTTTGAGATGAGGTTTGATCGTCGATCCAAGAGGTAAGCAACAGCCTTCGTGGTCGTGAGATGCATCGAGCCTCGACCCGCTGATCGTTCGGAAGTCTGCGTGGAGAAAAGAAACAAGAGCTTCCTCGGGACCAATCGTTCGTGCATTGGATGTCTCCTTCCCCGCGTCATTCCCTCTAAACACACAGCCATGAATGTCGCGATGCACGACGCCTCTCTGGTCCCTCAATAATCGTTTCTCCCGTCGTAGACGCAGGCCCAGAACCCATGTTCTCTATCATGATCCGTGGTGTCCCAGTGGCATCCCGTTATCGGAGTGAAGGGAAAGTCATAGTCATCGGCGGGCACCCACCAGTCGTTTTCGCAATGGAGGGTGTGCACCTCGGGCGCATAGGCCTGATAGATGTTGTTAGAACTGGTACTCGAGCGGAAAAGGGCGAGGGAACAGGGGCGCGACCTACGCAACGCCAATGGGAAACGATGTCACCACTCCGCGAATTCGGCTTCACGTTGCAGACGTGAGGGCCATAGACTCTTTCGTCGTACCTTGCGGGCGGGTAATCCGTGCTGAGGAGTTGTTGGTGGTTGGGGTTGGTTCTGGAAGCAGTCTTCGGCAAGAGACAGAGGGCAGAGACACCGCTCAGGAAGGAAGAGATGGCGAGGATAGTTGTTCCACGCATTGTGCCGGTGGATTCGGAAGGTCGCTTAGGAGAATGTCGCGGAGGAAGTAGTTATGGTCGCACGCAAAGAGGAGGTAGTCGAGGACAATATCGTGAAGTCCGATGGCATTCGAGCTTTATATGTGTTTGCTTTGGTAGCGACGTTGGCTTCCAAACCGACGATCCTGTGATTGGAGGAAGAATGCACTGCACGCAGAAGTCCAGGGACGCGATGATTCTAGCTCATCCCACGAAAGCTGTAGTTCCACCGTAATACAAGGTAGTAAACCTCGTAGCTCAGGGACCAGCGATCCCGCGACCGGGTAGCACATCCTATCCTGCATACAGGAAGAGCGCAGACGGTCGACAAAGTCTGTCTGCCCTGCTTGAGCACATTTCGG
>AFIR01000939.1:0-43445 GCA_000223685.2 Zymoseptoria pseudotritici STIR04_4.3.1
ATTACTCTACCAGTCGTCCGTAAGCCGCCCAAGAATCTTGAAGTCGCAACTTTTGTGAAACCAACTTCGTCTTCTACATCCACTAGCCATGGCCGACACTCCGGAAAATGCCAACTCGCGCTTCACAGCTCAGGCGCCAGACGTCGAAGATCGACTCAAAGCAGACACTGTCGGACTGGTGACCTTGAACGACTTCCGCAAGCGTCGTGCCGAAGCTTTGGAGGCAGCGCAGGATGTCAGTGGCAGTGGAGGTGTCAGTACGACTGCCAGTGGAGCGACGACACCGGATGTACGGTAAGAATTGAAGAAGAAGATATCCTCGAGAGAACGGAGACTAACGGACCAAGTACAGTGAACCGGTTGCCAAAAGCGCATTCAAGAAGAGGAAGAAGGCCGTGAAGAAAGGTGCATTGTCATTCGGCGACGACGAGGAAGAAGAGCAGGGGGCGGACACGAGTACCACCCAAACACCCACATCCACGTCTCCAAATGCCTCCGCTCCACCGACCGACTCCGAGGCAGTATCCGATGCATCGACCGGACCGTTCAAGAAGCGTCCACTCCGACCCAATGCTACTCTCGGTCACCAACCGAAAGCCATGACCAAGTCAGCACTCCTGAAAGAAGCTCAGCTGAAAGAGGCGCTACGAAAGGAATACACGCAGATACAAGAAGCTGTCAAAGCTACGGAGTTCGTGCTACCATTTGTTTTCTACGATGGCAAGAACCAGCCTGGCGGAATGTGCAGGATGAAAAAAGGCGACCACATATGGCTCTTCCTCGAACGAGCACGCAAGGTCGGCGCGGACAAGGCAGATAAGGGTCGCAGAGACTGGGCACGAATCTCTGTTGATGATCTTATGTTGGTCAAGGGCGATTTGATCATTCCTCAGGTGAGCAGGAAAAGCAGTGGAAAACATCGTATCGTGGCTAACAGTCCATAACAGCATTATGAGTTCCATCATTTCATCATCAATCGTAGCGTCGGATATCTGGGGCCATTATTCGTCTACTCCTCCGAACCAACCTCCGCCACACCGAAGGACCTTCTCCCTGCAAGCGATGCCTCTGACTCCGCTGCATCGGAAGCGGTAGACAACGCCAACCACCTGATGACTGCCGCTCAACGAAAGCAACAAGCCGCCGCCATCGTTGGGCCGGATGACTCGGAACTTGAAGGCTTCGAAGATGATCCGAACATGACCAAGGTCGTTGATCGCCGGTGGTATGAGCGTAACAAGCATATTTATCCAGCGAGTACTTGGGAGGAGTACGATGCGACCAGGGATTATTCGACTGGAGTTCGGAAGGACAAAGACGGGAACAATATGTTCTTCTCGCGCTCGCGGTGAGAGATTTCGACCCTGGGCGTTGGCGAGCGGCATTTGGTCGTCCTTGAGTCCGATGTTTCGTATCGCGTCGGTCTGTCCAGGATATAGGGTAGGAGGCTTGATCGTCCACTCTTCGAAGTGACCTACCATCGCTCAACACCACGACCGGGACTCGACATCCACCATACCAGCACACAAATCCAGACCATCAACAAACAGATCGGATTGAATAGAAACAACACCAACGGCGTTGGCCTCAACAACGCCATGACGATATTCTGCGCGCATCGTCCTTGCCATATTTCTAATCTCTTGGACCGGGTCTTCAATCGATTCGCAAAGTCCTCCAGCGTCAAGTTGTTCTCATTGGGTGTATACCAGCCGCTCGAATTGGACCGCGCACTGCCTGGACGACGAGGTGTGGATGCGCCGGAAAATGTTGGAGAAGACGGCGCCGATCCGAGCTTCGCCAGATTGACGGCATTGAGCGCTGAGAGGGAGGGAAGCATGGGAGTCGAAAAGCTGCGTAGGATTGAGCTTCGGCGTTCTTGCGTGGAGTATGAAAGTGCATCCGTCCTCGTGCGGTCGTTGAGGACGAGGCAGGCTGTGTTCATGCTGGCGGGTATTGGCGGGAGGTCGATATATCGACCGGGGAATCTCCGGAAGATTCGCGAGAGGACTTCTACCGACTTCTGTGGAGAACGTTCGTCGGAGATCGAGTGTTGTACTGAGATCGCAACGATAGCAGCAAGATCAATAGCACCTTCGTTATACGAGAAACCAGCTCGAGCAGTACATGAGATCGTGTCGTCGCGGCTCTCGAGTATATACATACCCTGTGCTATTCAGCACAAGCTCACAATCTCGCACTGCGGCCGTATTACCCATTCATCAATCAGCACAACAACCACCACATCACTTCGGCACCCAGATCACAATGCGCCGAGTGGCGGTCAACATGGTTGTGCTCCGGACTCCAACTGCCATTCGCTCTGAACGAATTACCTCTTACGGAAGCTCGGCGACCAATCAGGTCGAAAGCTACGACCATGAGGAGTGAATTATAGGTGCTCGAGAGGTCTGCTTTGGGAAGGAACGTGGGGCAGGGAGAGCTTTGTGCTTATGAAACATGATGAGAGGTAAAGATGGCATTATTGAGATGGCAGAGTGCATGAGGATGGCGGTCCATTGTGCACGCAACCGCTCTTTTACCGCTGTGTAGATGGATTTGAAGTCGCACGTGTCGATGAGGTTCGTTCTATCTTGCTATTCACTAGCTCAAAATGTGATTCTGGGTTTGGAAGTAATGTACAATCGCTGATCTATCCAATGCTCTCTTCTTCAAGCTCGTCCTGTCACGCATTATGCACCTTCTTGTCGTCAATCTCTTGTTAATGAGGAAGCAGTGTCGACCAAAGACCGACTGTTCGACCGGCAGGTCTACTCTTTTGCAGACATACCCTGTTGCACTCTGGCAATTGATAGCTCTTTCTCGAACGAGATGTTGAGACTGACGCTCCATCCGAGCTCGCTGCTTGATCCCACGTCCGCCTCTTCATTCATGCTCTAATTCTCAACACTTGCTCACGCGCCTTGCTTGGCCCTCTCAGCAGCCGCCGCCTTCTTCGCGGCAATCTCCTCTGCTTTTTGAAACGCCTGCTGGATTTTCAAATTCTCTTCCTGCCTAGCCTTCCTCCTGGCCTCCATCGCAGCCTTCTCATCCTCTTCGGTGACGTTCCAATCCTCAAATCCAGCAGTCTTGCCATCACGGTCAAGGAGATAGCCGTACTTTTGACGATTCTCCAACACATACTGCGGCACATCGTGGTTGTTGTCAACCCGCTGATATCTCTCTCCTCGCCTACCGTACAAATCCTTGCCATTCCGCACCCGGTCCTTGATATTCTCCCGATCACGGTTCTCCGGGGTATTCAGCGGCGTGTGAGAGAAGCTGTTCATCTTCGTGATGACCTCCCTCAAAGTCGCAAAGCCAGAAGAGCAATGCCATGCGGCGTCCCACATGTCGGCCTTTTCTCGCCATCGCCTGATCGCGCCCAAAAATGGAATACTGGTTTTGATTCCTCCAATTCCCGCTCGGAGATGAGACGGCTTTATCGTCGTGGAGAGCGTCTTGAAGACAGTAGCCTGCGGGTGTGGCCATTGCTGTCCAACATGAAGCCATTGGAAAGAGTAGTAATAAAAGTGACTCCTCAAAGTCACCCGATCCGGGATGTCGCAGTTTCGCAGTGCAATCAAGGTCTCCGGCTTGGGAATCTCATCAACATCGCTGACAATAATCACATCGCCCTCTCTCGCCTCCTTCTTGCCGGTCAATGCTGCGAACGCGCTGAAATACAAGGAATCACGCATGAAGTCCTCATGAGTCCAAGTGCTGTAGCCAAGACTCGGACCAGGGTCTTTCACGACCGTGTGGAAGATCTGGTCGTGGAATTTCGTAAAGTTCTTCCAATTCTGCTCCAGATGCAGCGGTTTGTGCATTCCGGTAAAGGTGGTCGGCGATTCGACGATGATAAAGTAGTCCACATAAGGTGCCAGGGTGTTCAGTCTGATCTCCAGCCAATCCAGCTCGGTCGAGATGAGGAACATGTCATACACCTTTCGTTTGCGACTGCCCTGCTCTCTGTACTGCGTGAAACCATGCTTTCGACACATGGCTCCGATTTCCTCGTCCGATGTCGGTTGCCGCGCCGCGAGAGCTCCATCGTAATTTTGTAGAGCCTGGATGTCCACCGGATGTGAATTGCCCTCGCCTTTAAACAGGAAAAAGAGGACTGCAATACCCGCGAGCACAACAAAGGCGATTCGCCTTGGTCGCGGTAGTCTTACGAGCATGACTCGCGATGTTTGCTGTACACGTGTGCCTGTCGTGCGATCAATGCGCGGTCTATCGCATATCGCCACCAGGCTGTGTGATATGAACCAGGAGGAATGCGGGGGGTGTATCACTAGGCGGAGGTTCCTTTGGCCGTGAGATGGAGTCGCAGGAGGTCGTTGTCGGTGTTGAAAAGCGCGTCGTCGTTGGCAGTCGAAGAGAAGACGCGAAATGCTATTAAAAGGAGACTGGAAAATGGGTGAGAACAGCCCCTTCCACACGATCCAATTCTCGGTCCGGGTTGCTCTGGCTGTGAAAAAAATGGCCCAGCCCGCTCCCAAAATTAAGCTCGGCGATCGGTCGTCCCCAAGCGTCTCCACATCTTTGCTCGCCTCGCTCTGGCGCACGTCAGCTTCTTGCAGATGTTCCGGTTCAGGACAAGTCTACTGCATGGCAGTTCGGATGTAATTTGCTTCGCGTGGGAGCGCAGTCTTGCCCTATCCCTTCAATTGGAGTTGATCAGATTTGATACCATCACGCTACAGTCACGGAGGGCTGGACATATGCTTTCGAGAACATCGACGACAGATCAGATTGTGCAAAGCTTCCATTCCAATACACAGCAAAGGGAACAAGTCCGCCGCGATCTTTACATACAAGCGATGAATGGCCTCAAGTCGCCATTATGTCGTGAGATTGCCTCTCAAGGCGCATACAACTGTAGAGGATTGGTCGACTAACCATCAAGTCTCAAGAGCACCTCGGCGATCTCGAAACATTCTCGTCGAATGCTGTTCAGCCGGGTTCGGTTCCGCTGCTCCTTTCTGCTAGTATGTAGCTTGGCAAGGCGAAAGGAGGTAACGTACATGATCTAGCAGTAGTAATAACCCCTTTCATCTACTGGTCAAAAGAGATTTTGCGCCGCAATCGTGCTAACAAGTGTTCTCTTTCACCTCATCATCTCTACCAGACTACCACTCCTCCTCACGTTCCCATGCGTCAAATCGGATCGACAACCATCACAACTCAGAAGGCAAAAAAGACAAAAAAGAATTGGTATTCCCTGCGAGACTGGGAGAGGAATTAGCGAGTTGATCGTTGGGTAACAACGGAAGAGGATAAAACCTACTTCGAACTCGCGACTTTCGCATAACCATGAAAGGCAAGGCCATATCAGTCCCGAAGGACAAATATAAGAACGACACGCTAAGCCACTGCGTCAAGGGAATGACTTTTCTCGCGAGGCGTGCAGGACATACGCCTGACGCCCGGAAATTGGCGGTACTTTTGAGCACGGGTCAGGAGAGTTGTAAATGATACTGCTTTCTCAGGGTTTCCATTGTTCTCTTGTGACCCGCGTGGAATACCTATAGTTCGTTGCACATTGAGAACGTGTAGCACTCGGAGCATGAATAAGGAACATCGTACACCGTCAGCGCATTGCCAGTGTGTGCTACATGCTCTTCATCAACACCTGTCAAAGTTTCCGCACGCTCCATCGCGCTCCTCGAGCTCCATATCCAATGTCTCCTCTCACCATCCAACATTACTCTGCTGGAGTATTGTGCACGCCAACTCGCATGAAGTTGTTCCCGCGTGACTGCAGAATTGGACTTCCTTACTGCTGATCGAGCAGCATTTCGCCCAACCTCATAGCTGTTCAATCCATTTAGACCTGCTCAGCACCCCAACCAGCATCGGCATCCCGCATGTTCGCCGGAGGCTCAATGCTCGGCACGAACTCCAGCCCGATATATCCCACTCCAGCAAGAGCGACGAGTCCTCCCGCGACGTACTTCCACCAGTTATCGCCCATGGTTATGCAGCCCACGAAAAGGTAGACTGTCGTATCATTAGTTTGTGTTCTCTTGTCCTGGACCTTCTATATCTCTTACATGCTCCACGTCCGATGAAGGAGAACATGAAAGACGCATATCGGGCGACTTGAGGCGGAATCTGGAATTCTGTAAAGGGTGTAAGCGGGTTGCTTTCGAGGAGACTGTAATCGTGTTGGTCGTACCGAGAAGGGCGGTCGCTGTAATTCATTATCGTCAGTACAAGTCGTAGAATTTTGCAATAGCTTGGTCCTTACAGATTCCGAAGATGAACAGGTAGACTGCTATGATCAAGCTCTGGCTGTACGTTCTCTCAGCTTGTTTCTCCCACTCCATTTCCTGCCATTTGTCCTTACACTGAGAGGTGTACACCGTTTCCGTCGAAGAATTGGCCGATTCCGCCGAGAAGCATGAATACACCGACTGCCAAGTTGGCCATGCGACTACATGTCCAGGTCAGCGTATAGTCCAGGCAGCTGCGATGCGCTCGAGTCGCGAGGGAACTGACAAGATGTCGGAGAAGTCCATGGTTGTGATGGTCGTATTGGCAAGTGTCCGAGAGTATTCCGATGGATGCGACGGGTTCTGGAAGTTTGTCGGAGAGATGGAAGATAGTTGGCCGTGGTATTGATGCTCGTTGAGATGAGCTTGGTTGTGCCTGGCTGGAGCTCTCCAAGAGTTCCTCCTGGCGCCGCAGCGTCATCCTGCACAGCCACATTTGACCGGTCTCCACGTGTTGAATCTACCACGAGGAAACAACTTCACGACACTCTTGACATGTGTGACATTGTGACAAGCTGAGTTCGAGGGCTGCTACCGAACGGGATTGCATAGCTATTTGCTCGCAAGTACTATCAGAATTGCCTGCCCTCTCACCTCAAAGCCTGGCCTTTTGCTGAAGCGCCTCCTCGACCAGCTTCACAGCATCAGCAGTCGCCCCATACGACGTCTGATAGCCATAGCCTCCATGACCATAGTTGTGCACAACAGCGACCTTCCGACCATCCGGGCCTGCGATCATCTCCTTCTCGACTCTGATCCCATCCTCACGCATCGGCCTCAAGCCCACGCCATGCCGAATCACGCTCAACGCCTCAATACCAGCACCCGGTGGAACCATTTGCGGACACAACTCCACCGCCCGCTTCATGATCCGCACCGCGAGATTGGGATCTGGCTGACTCTCCCAGTTCCCTTTCTGCAAGCACCCACCCAGCACGCATCCACCTCCCGCCGCACGATCCATGATGTACACAGCCTCGTCAGGCCCATCGTCTGTGCCGGACGTTGAAGCCATGACTCCAGGACTATTGCGGACGAGCACGATCTGTCCACGAGCAGGGTAGAGAGTGGTATCCTCTACGCCGCCCAGTTTGAGTGACGAGAGTCCCGTGCAGTTGACCACGAGGTCTGCGGGTCTGCCGCTGTAGTGGAGCTTCGCGGCGTCGGTTACATGCTCCACGATTCCTCGTTTGAGCACGGAGCCGAGTGCTAGACATTGTGATGCGAGCCAGGGTAGGTAGAGGGCTGTGTTGATGCAGACTGAGGTGAAGGATGTGCCGCCGTCCATTCCGTCTGGAGTTTGAGCTTTTGACAAGACTTTGAACTGTGAGATGTTAGTAGTGGTTGGGGAGGAGATCCATCGATTGAAGTGAATCGTACGTTCGGAACGACATCCTTAAACCAGGCGTCCTCTCTGATGAGCTCTTTGAACCAGTCTCCTACTGGCGAATTGACATCTTTCGATCGTCGGTACAGATAGGTGTCTTATGCAAATCAGATTGAGCCACGAGTATGTCCCAGTCAACGAGAAGTTCTCACCTTGAAAGTGAACTCCAGCTTCGGGTACATCTCGTGCAAGTCTCTCCAGCTCCGGCCAGGTTCTTCGCTCGAAAGACTCGAATTGTGTATTGGGTTTGCTGACTCTGAGCAGAATGTCAGATCGAGTTCTCATCGGTTCGACTCTGTGCACTCACGGTAGATAGTTCGCTCCAGCCCACGGTGAAGCATATTCAATGTCGTAGTCGCCGGGCATGTGCTTCGCGACAATGGTGACTTTGTGGCCATTCTTCGCGAGGACAAGCGCCGTTGTCAGACCTGTGACACCTGCACTAGATCGTATGTGAGCTTTTGTGCATATCAAAGTCGACAGCGGAAATGTTACCCTAGCACTACGATGTTGGAAGCCATGGCGTATTTGAGACGATAAAGTGAAGTGAGTTGACTTTGCCAGGCGGTGAGCTCTCCAAAGATCTCATTTAGATGGCTGCTTAACAAGACTGAGCGAGCAAACAGTTATCGTGTCATCTTGTCATCTTGTGGAAGTGTCACATACGCCCTTCGAAGTACACAAAGTAAAACACATCCCAAGAGTTGTGGCTTCGGTTAGATTTGCCAAATTTGGAACGCATGCCAATGATGTCCCTTGGCCGGTGCATTGATAGGCGAACATCACGAGGACATCTTATCGAGCAGGAGGGATTGATCATAACTGAGGTATACAACTCTCATCATGCTTTATGCGAACAAACTTTCGCCGGATACTGAACGCTCTCCTTGATTCGCTTCTTCAACACATCTCCATCAACCTCCAAAACATAATTCACCTCCTGCAGCTGCTGAGCCTTCGGAGCCAGAATCTGTTGATAAGCGTGAATGTTGCCATAGCTCGGCGAACCAAAGCTCGTGTCGACATCAACGAAGAATCGCGTGCTATTCCGCACAATCGAAGGTTCCACCATGACAGCCGCCGCCGTCTCGTCCCAGAACGGTTGTCCAAGGCTGGAATATGCGTGCAGCAATTCGGTGTAAGGGGTCTTGACTTGGTAGATTTCATCCAGAAAGTCTTGCGTGATCAAGACTTGATTCGCGGCATTTCCAACGATGGTGATGTTGGGAAAGTCCGCGGAGAGCACCATCTTTGCACCTTCGGGGTCGATCATGAGGTTGATGTCGCTTTGGAAGTCGGCCAGACGTTTGGAGCCGGTGGTTTGAAGGAGGTTGCCATCAATGTAGCCGCCCATGATTACCAGTTCTTTTGCGTTCTTCGCAAAATTGGGATCTATCCGGACCGCAAGGGCGATGTTGGTGAGAGCGCCGGCTGAGTAGATGCTGATCTCGCCAGGATATTTCCGAACCTGCTGCACCATGAACTCGGCGCCGGAGATCTCAGAAGCGAATGTCGTGTTTGGATAGCCTTCTTTAAAAGCTCCTCGGACGATTCGGTTTGGGTCACCTCCTGTCGGATTGTTTCCAAGCGCCTCCCTCGTGCTATTCTCGACGGCGAAAACTCCCTGCCATGGCAGATTTCCATGTAACATTTCCCACACCTGGAAAGTCTCCGGCCGGCGGAGAATTGGGTAGTCGGCGCCTCGATAGACTGGAATGCATGATAGATCTCCCACTTCGAGCGTAGCCAGAGCATGGAGACCACAGGTCAATGCCCACGAATCGGATGTGTCCGAAACCAGGCCCAGGACCTCCCATCCGGCATTGAGTGCTAGGAGGTATGTGATGAATCCGGTCGTGGGCCAGTCATTGTCAAGGATAACTTTTGGGCGTGAGACTGTTGCGTTGTCTTGCCTGCGATCGTTATGAGCAGCAAGGACAGGTGTCAGGCTTGCAATGAGCGCGCCGGCAAAACAGAAGAACGAGCGCATACTTGAGAGCACGACGCGTGAGAAGAAGAGATTGGGAGTTGCTTTCAAGACCGATGTTGTCGACTTTTAATATGCTCGTCCAGGCGCAGTTGCTTTCATTTTGACCAGGGCTCGCCGTCGATAGGGCAGGGCTGCAAGGATATTGCTTGCTGGTCAAGGTTCTTTTTCAAGCCCGGTGAAGATCGTTGGACGCGAGTCATGCTGTTCCATGCAAGGATTCTGCGGTCGCCGAGCGGTGAGAAGTCGACTGTATAAATTAGCGGTATGGCCATCTGTAGAACGAGTTCTTGTGTGGGTGAAGCTTTGCTTGGCCTATCAGACGCTACTGTCCACCGTATCGTGGTGGAGATGTTGCGATCTAGGCGACTGATAGGGTCTTCCCCGAGCGGGCGGCTGGTGTACGCAGAATCGCAAACGCATGGCAACGTGGAGCCTGAGGAGAGCGGTACTGAACGATACTGCAATCACTTATTGTCAATCGATATCCGTATCGGCGTGATTGCTCTCCAGTCTCACTAGCAGCAATGCCAGTACTGTTCTCCAAAGATCGCCGTGCAGGTTCAAGTCCGAACTCCAGACTCGTCTGCGGCGGTTCATGCATGTTTCCACATGTCTCTCGTCCGGCCGATCTTGCGTTTTTCGACGCCTGCGTCACAGCACCGATCCATTCTCCAAGAGGAAGGTGCGAAAAGGAGTGGCGACTGTCGAACCTCCACGTAAGGCGCTAAGGTAGAAGTTGACGGTTGACAGTGGCAGTCGTAAACTCAATGTGAAGCATTGAAGGGCTTCCTCTCGTTAGTCAGCGAATGGCCTTGCTATTCAGCCAATCATATCCTCATGATGACAATGCTGACCGGACTTGGTCTCCGTTACGTCGCGGTCGCAGCCAATGAACGATCGCAAAGAGTCGATTACCTCCGTACTTGCATTTCCATGTAGGCAGAAGTGACAATTGAATACACGAGGAAAGGGCGAAAGACTCGTGAGAAGGAACACCAGAGCGTGCGGGAGAGGTATCGACCAACAAAGACGTGCATTCGCGACGAGGCTTCCGATCTTCCTACCACGTATCCCTGCTCCTCCCTCCTGAAGGCCTGGAGGTGAAACTATCCCTCAATACCTGGACGTTGCATACGACAAGCCACGTGGAGCGCACACGGGAAGACTGCATCCTTCGCCCGCCCTCGCTCTTGTGACTCTGAAAACTTCTGGCAACCTCCTCTCCAGCATCGAACCCCTCGCCTGACCACTCTCCATGCGATAACGTCAGCAAGACCCGCTGGAAATGGCACATGGCACGGTGGACGCCAACCGGATGGGCGGGATGAGACCACTTTCACCGAGAATACCAGCCCTGCTCCAGCGACAGCCATCACAGCAGGAATTGGACGTCGCCCGGCATCTGGTCGAGCACTCTCAGAGCACCCATCATTCAGTCTACGACCCGCAATTATCCGTGGAGCCATCACAAAATGCATCACGCATGACGGACCAGAGTTATGCTTCCACAGCTCCCAGCTCGGAATACAACATGAGCGTGACTCCGGCTCAGCAGCCATCTCCGGGTGCTTCTACCTCTGGATCGGTCTCCAGCATGCGACGTTCTCCGACTGCAGGTGCAGCACCCGCTGGTCAGATGTGCAGGTATGTCGATAAGCGCTGCGTACTAATCGCACGAGCTGACATTCAACAGTAACTGCGGCACAACGAAAACCCCTCTATGGAGGCGCTCTCCAGCCGGCGCAGTGATCTGCAATGCGTGTGGTCTATACTACAAAGCACGCAACCAGATGCGCCCGGTCGGCATGAAGCGAGGTGCGACTTCACAGCAAGGCGAAGATGCTCGAGATGATCGACAGCCATCACCTCAACGTGGAGGATCGACTTATGTCACCACAGCAAAGGCCATCACTGGCACGTGTCCTGGCGGCGGTCGTTGCAATGGCACTGGTGGTCAGGAAGGTTGTGGAGGTTGTCCAGCATACAACAATCGCATATCGAAGACCGCTCAAATTGCACTACGACAAGCAAATACAGTACCTGCGGAACCAACACCCTCCCAGCAACACATGCAGACTATTGTCCAGAACTATGTGCCGCCATCTCAGACAGCCACGAACGTGGTCGTTGCGTGTCAGAACTGCGGGACGACGATTACACCGCTCTGGAGACGCGATGAAGCTGGTCATACCATCTGCAACGCGTGCGGACTCTATCACAAGCTTCACGGCGCCGCACGTCCAGTACAGATGAAGAAAGCCGAGATCAAACGGAGGAAACGCGTCGTTCCTGCTGCTGGAAACCAGATTGCTGAGCCTGGCACCACATTCCCGGTGGATGGCGCAGCAGATCCGCAAGCACGATCAGAAAATCAAACCACCTCACCCGCGTCCACGAGCGAAGCGCCGCCCGAGGACTCCGAGCAGGACACCTACATGCAGACCGAAGAGCAACACCGCCCTCATCGACCTGGAGATCCAATGCCCGTGGACTTTACCGACTTCTTGAGACAACGTGAAGCGCCCGCGGAGAGCAAAAAGCGGACATTCTCGGCCAGCAATCAAGATGGCGCATACCCGCATCATCAGAATGTGGTCTCGTCGCGAGAGAATGAGAACATCGACCCGTCATTGCCACAACGTGGACCGGGAGGAGGTGACGCAAAGGAGAGTCGACGCGCGGAATTGCGGAGAGAAGCGGAGAATATGCGGCAGCTGTTGATTGCTAAGGAGAGGGAGCTGGAGGCGCTTGGTGATGAGGCGTGATGGGTTCGCCTTGAGATGGCATAAAGCGGCGCAAAGCTATCTGGCGGAGTATCGGATTGGTCTGCTCATTAGCGATGGGACGATTGGGTTGGCTCATTCCGGCATCGCTTCTCAGCGTGAGACTCAATAGATCATCAGAAGAATCAGTAGATCTTGGTGTCTACTCATGCTATCCTGAGTGCTGCTGTATTTCGCTAGAACCACACTTGGATCAATGCCTGAAAGTGAAGGACGAAGGTCAGCAGATGTCTCAGACATTTGTGGGAAATATTGCTCACTTCTGACACCGCACTCGGAAGTAACACGCCGGACTCCGTGATAATCCCGTTGATCAAATTGGGAGGTGTGTAGTCAACAGCATCTTCCGGCCGCCAGCTCGAACTCTTCTCTGCTGGCTCTTCCAGGTCCGCGACTCCTTCATCTTGACTGGCGGACTTCGTCTCTTGCGACTCACTCCCTTTCGATGTCTTGAACTCCACGATTCGTTGTTGGATCCCAAGATCTTGCTGTCCCAGTGGGTATAAGCGTACAAACTTGTGCGTCCTAGAAATAAAGGACGGGGGTGTTAGCGATCATTCCGACGCGAACGGCACAGGGGCAGACTGAGTCCTGCTGGCCTTCTGCCCCTCAATGCACTCACTCTGATACCACATAGAATGGCTTGCCCGCCGCCTTTGCCAGCATCGCCAATTGATATGTTCCCAACCTGCTCACAATCCCTCCATTCTCCACCACACCCTCTGCTCCCACAAAGCACTGCGTCACCTGATCCAGACAATACGCAATCGCCGTTGATGGGATCGTCGCAACAGGGATATCCCTCTCCCTCAACGCCGCAATATTGTCCTCTGCTTCCGTATCTTTCCCATCCCCAGACACCACATAAATCACCCGGAACCGTATACTCCCCCTGCCCGTGCCATTACTCGACTCCGCCGCACTCCTCAACAGAGTACCCACTACTCTTGACCCACCATTCGTCAACACTGTATTTCCATCCCTCACAAACTGCCTTCCAAACCCTGCAATCGTCTCCCTCGCCGCTTTCGCCCGCTCAACAAACAACTTCCCATTCTGCACAAGATGACTGCGAATCTGTTCAAAGTCTCCCGATCCACCGCCCGGTCGCTGGAGTGAAGTGATGAGGTATTGTTGGAAAATGTCGGTGCCCGCGGAGAGCGAGATGGAGTTGGGGACGCTGCGTTTCAGTTGGAGGGTGAGTTTGGAGACGGAGTCGAGGGTTTCGGAGACGGTGGTTGCGGGCGTGTTGGCGAGTCCGAGGATGAGGGCTTCGATTGCTGCTACGGGCATGGTGAGGTCCGGGTCATCGTGGAGGAGTTGGTGGTAGGCGATGACGACGTCGAAGGATTTGGATCGAGAGGAGACGGTAGCTGAGGTCGCCATGTTGTGTGGTCTTGAGCAGCGATTGCTGCTGTGTTGTTCTCTCACATTGTTTCGGTGGTCGAGGTTGAAGTCTACAAATCGGCTTCTGAGTCAAGCGGGAAACGACGGGCGCTAGTAGGAAACCTTGTCAGCTTTGTAGCACTGTCCTCATTCAGCGAAGCTCTTCTTGCATGCAAGACTATCCACAAGTACTGTCGAGGTACGCTCTTGATCAGTCTCAGGATCGAGCCGAGCTCAAAACGTTGCATTGACAACGGAGTAAGGAAGGATCTCGCTGTCCGAAAGACCTATCTCCGGTGGCATGGCTTAAAGCCGAGGAGGATGACACGACAGCCATTGACGTCGAGTGCTCTTGTTCCGTGTGCGCCAAAGGTATGTGGTACAAGACTGAGTGGCATGCCATCGGGCTAAACGCCGAGACAAATCGTAATTCCGACACTCATTGACGTTATGCATCTTTCGTTCCGTCTAAGCCAAAGGCATAAATGGTGAGCGGCCGGCTGTGACTTTTAATATCATTTCAACAAGACCTTCAACACATCGATCAAATCTCAAGACACATAAAGCTACTACATCATTCGCACCACAGCATGTCAAACAACAAGGAAGTGGTCCTGATCACTGGTGGAAACACTGGTCTCGGACTCGAGGCCGTCAAAGCCTTGTACAAGTCCAAGTCCGCCTACGAGATCGTCATCGGCAGCAGAGACCCCAAGAAGGGCGAGGATGCCGTGTCTCAAGTTAAAGCAGAAGTTTCAGACAGCCCAAGCTCGTTGTCCGTCATTCAGGTCGACATCTCCTCGGACGACTCCATCACCAAGGCACGAGACGAGATCCAGTCTCGCTTCGGACGGCTCGATGTCCTCCTAAACAACGCGGGTGCCGGCTTCGACAGCCAAATCGCAGAGCAGAAGATGACCACAAGAGGGGCGTGGAATGCATCTTGGGACACCAATGTTGCCGGAACTCAAGTAATCACCGAGGAGTTCGTCCCACTGCTGCTCAAGGCTTCCAAGCCGAGAATCCTCTTCGTCACCAGCGGCACGTCTACGCTCACGGAGACTGAGCAAACCCACACTGCCAACCTCAAGCGCATCAACACCTCTCCGCCGGCTGGTTGGCCGAAAGAAAACACCTTCACAGTCACATCGTATAGATCGGCCAAGACTGGACTCAACATGGCCATGCGGGAATGGCATAGGATCCTGGGCAATGACGGCGTCAAAGTCTTTTCCATCTCGCCAGGATTTCTGGCCACCGGGTTGGGAGGAGTCGGAGTGGAGAAGTTGAAGAAGATGGGTGCTGGAGATCCTTCTCTGGGTGGCGAGTTCATGAAGGATGTTATCGAAGGCAAGCGAGATCAGGATGCCGGCAAGGTCATCAGGTCGGATGAGATTCAGCCATGGTAAAGGGTGTTGGACGTGGTCGTCAGTAGAGCTCTAGTCGAACAGTATGGTAGCGTAGTGATGGACAACGAATGGGGGCACAAGTTTCCATTGCTCGCTGTTGACAGGTCATTGCGAAGGATGTCTTCCTTTCTTCCATCTCAGGTTCGGACAACGGTCCGACCCCTGCTCAGTGAAACCTTAAAACAAATTAGGCCAATGCCGCCGACCACTTCTCTTCCTACATTTCCGCATCATCAACAGACAGACCTCTCAAGATGGCACTCTTCAAGCAGGCGTGGAGCCTCGTAACGGATCCAAAATCGACAAAATGGATCGCTCCTCTACAATTTCTCGCCGACGCGGCCTTGTGCGGAGCAGTCATCCTCAAAATCCCATGTACGTACTCGGTACTCATATCCTCTCTCAATCTTTATACTCACCCCTCCCTCAACAGACACCGAAATCGACTGGTCCACCTACATGCAACACATCGAACTCTACCTCTCCGGCCAACGCGACTACGCCAAAATCACCGGCGACACGGGTCCCCTCGTCTATCCCGCCGCCCACGTCTACATCTACCGCTTCCTCTACTACCTCACCTCCAACGGCACCGACATCTTCGCCGCACAATGCATCTTCGCGGGTCTCTATCTCGCTACCCTCTGGATCGTCATGCAATGCTACCGAGCCGCCAATGTGCCGCCGTATATTTTCCCGCTGTTGAGTTTGAGCAAGCGAATGCATTCGATTTTCGTGCTGAGGTTGTTCAATGATTGCTGGGCGGTGTTCTTTCTATTTGCTGCGATTTGGTGCTGGCAGAGGAAGTTGTGGACTTTCGGCACGTTGGCGTATAGTGTTGGATTGGGCGTCAAGATGAGTTTGTTGCTTCCTTTGCCGGCGATTGGGGTGGTGCTTTGGCAGGGAATGGGGAGGGATCGGGCGTTCTATCAGGCGCAGAGTATTGGGCAGGTGCAGGTAATGTCATGCTTCGACGAAGGATTATATGTTGCACTGGACTGACCACGACAGACACTAATCGCATATCCATTCATCTGGGGCGGGATCTGGAGCTACATCACGAGAGCGTTCGATTTTTCTCGCCAATTCCTCTACGTATGGACCGTCAACTGGCGGTTCGTGAGCGAGGCCACATTCCTGTCGAAACCATTCTCCTACGGCCTGCTGATCCTCCACGTCTTCCTCCTCCACCTTCTCGGTGTTGGCAGATGGCTCAGACCTGCCGGTGTCAGTCTCGGAGGAGCCATCGAACAGCTCATCTCTCCACCTTCCAAAGACGAACAAAGACGCATCGCAGCAAGAGTGACCCCAGACTTCACTCTGACTGCCATCCTGACATCCCTCATCATCGGCTGCCTGTGCGCCAGAAGCCTCCACTATCAATTCTTCGTGTACATCGCATGGTCGGTGCCTTTCCTCCTCTGGCGAAGTGGAATGAGCGTCGTCATGATCTATGCGATCTGCTTCGCACAGGAGTGGGCGTGGAACGTGTACCCAAGTACCAACGCTAGCTCCGCAGTGGTCGTCGGCAGTCTCGCGGTGACGGTCTTCAGCATTTGGATCGGCACCAGCTATTATGTCAATCCGCCAAAGGAAGCTCAGAAGGTGGAAGCTGAGCATACGAAAGCAGAATAACTCCAATCAATCCTCGGACTCGGAGTCGGAAGGCGGCATGTCTCGGTTCGGAGCATCTTCAGAATCGGACGTCTCCTGATACGTCGACTTCTTAGCAGCAAATTCCACCGGCCAGAATTCCTTCTTCCTCCACGTCCGCTCATCACGCACGATATTCACGATCTCTCCACCGAGCTTGTTGCCACGATCGGCGAGTCCAGCAGAGTCGACGAGTACGTAGTTGCCGCGCTTGATCCAGATGGTCGAGCGAAATTTGGCGGGCAGCTCTGCTAGAAGTGCCTCACCAGTTGGAAGCTCGAGGTTATAGAGATTGTTGCCGGCGGCACCTTTGACGCGCGCGATTTTCTGATCGGCTGTGAGGGTGTCGGGTGGGGTTAGGGTCTCCTCGGCCACCGCTTGGATGTTTCGTTTGGGCTTGGGCATGGCGGCGAGCTGCAGCTTGCCGAGATGGAGGTGTGCCGTGTGATGAGCTATCGAGAGCTCGATGGCAAGATATTTCCTTTGCTGATCTGCAGTTGATAAGGCGGTGTGCTGCTTGGCGGTGGATTGTCGATTAGGGAAGTCAATCTCTCCAATTTCGAGTGCCGTGTCGGAGTGTTGTCCGTGTGAGGTCTAGAATTCTGGTAGATGTCCTCGGGGTAGAAATCTTTACTTCGTTGCAGGAAATGCAGACCTCTTTGGGTTTGGACGTGGGGTGAGCGATCGGCGCTAGTCATGCGCCTCATAATACGCGATACCACGCGCGCTACCTTAGATCCGTGACGATTACATGCACCGCTTTGGTCGATTGTACGCAGCGAACGAGAGGGAAGGAATGGGCGCATGCGTTGCACATACAGGCACGGCATCTCTCAATGTGCGATTGTCGAGATTCTGCTGAATCGATCTGAGGATGCACGCACGATATGGAGTCAGGCGGTGAAGTAAACATTTCTCTCTTCTTAGCCGAGTACGCGTTATCTCGGTACACTGGCGCCATGTGCAGGGAGGGTCCTTTGCTTTGTATATACTCGATGTAGGTCCGGTCCGTGTTGTCCAATCCCATTCTTCGGTGCGCGTCTTTTTGCTATCTTCACGTGTTGGGTGTGTGGCTCCTCCGGCTCGAGGCAGGGAATCGAAGCCGTCACACGAGAGTGGGAGGGTGTGCTGCGTGAATGTGCTGGGCCGGGAAAAAGCACAGCAACTGAGCATCTTCCTCGTCTTCGCGACGTGCAGTGGATTGCTTGAGCAGGACCAGGACCTCCTTGCACCTAATTGCCGACTCCACCGATGAGATGTTGAGACTCTTTCGATCGATCAGCAGAGGACGCAGGAAAAAGGACGACAACAACGATGATGCTTGGTCGCCATTCGCAGTCTCGCCCGAACGATCACGACATCGAGCCGTAGGACAGAACGCTGCGGAGGAATACGACGACCAAGCAGGAGACGATGACGATGACGAAGAATACTCGCCTCGGCGACGACCCAACACCGCTCCGGACTACTTTCAGCAAGAGTTTGACGATGAGGTGGAAGATGAGGATGAAGAGGACGAAGACAATGAAGACGCCGTTGAGACGCCACTGCTACCGATCTTCTCGGCGGCGCATCTTGACAGGCTGCCATTGTACAACATCACACACGCTATACGTCTTTTGATCGTTCAAAGATGCGAGACAACGCTCTCATGGGATCAGCTGCGCAGCCCGCAGATCAGCCAATTCCTGGTGAAGCCTATTCAAGGCCAGATCAGAGCGGACCACTTCAATCGCGCAACGCTGTGTGCATTGATCGCGAATTGCTTGCAATTTCAGAAGGAAGGTCAGGCACAGCCCGGTAACGTCGGCGTGTCTAAGACCAGAGCTGCCATCAGCGAGTTGTTGGCGATGAGGTTGATGAGAGAGTTCTCCACGCGAGAGCTGATTGATTCGCTCTCATACGATTTCGATCCTCTGCAAGGAATCATGTCACCACCGACTGGGACTCCTCCTCTTACTGCGGACTTGCAGGCTCGCAGATCTCAAGGACGTGTGGCAAGGGTAAGTACGATTGAGATTGCTATTCGCGCAGAGGCGAAGCGTTTCCTGGCACATCCTCTGGTCGTTCAGCATCTCGAAGCCATTTGGGCTGGAACGATCGTCTTTCACTCTGAAGCAGACAATCTGCACAGGCGTCAACGCCGGCCGAATGCACCGTCTCGTGGACGCAGCTATGGAACGCCTGGTGACCACGATCCAGCGGCTTTGCCAGCCGGTGCAGTTCTCTCGCGAAAGAGCCATGCCAGCAAGACCACCAAGATGACACCCGGACCGACGTTCACTCGGCGAACAGTGACGCTATACAACCCTCGAGAGGCGTCCTTGTTCAAGCTCAGTCGTCTTCGAGTCCCGCGTTACAGGCAAGTGTTCAGTACGCTGAGCTTTGCGACCATGCTTGGATTGTTCATCGCAGTCCTCGTAGACCGCAGCATTGAAATCACGCCACTTGAAGTGCTGTTCTGGTTCTGGAGCATCGGATACATGCTCGACGAGGTCGTTGGTTTCACTGAGCAGGGTTTCGGACTATACATCCTCAGCTTCTGGAATGCCTTTGACTTGGGCATTTTGGGACTCTTCGTTGCCTACTACTGCCTGCGTCTCTATGGAGTTGTCATTGCTGAGCAAGGAAAACATCGAATCGCCAGCCTTGCATACGACGTGCTGGCGTCGACCGCGATTCTGCTCTTCCCACGATTGTTCAGCGTTCTGGATCACTATCGCTACTTCTCGCAGCTGCTCATCGCTTTCCGATTGATGGCCCAGGACCTCATGGCTGTTCTGGTGCTGATCGTCATTTGCTGTTCGGGCTTCTTCGTCGCTTTGTCCCTCTCCTTCGCAGATGAGAAAACAGACGCTGGAGGTGTGGCCTACTCTCTTTTCCAGATCCTCATGGGCTTCACACCCGCTGTTTGGGATCGATGGGATGGATACAACCTGTTGGGCAAGGCTATCATGTCGATCTTCCTCACAATCTGTCACTTCCTCATCGTGACAATACTGATCACAGTCCTGACCAACAGCTTTATGGCTATTGTGAAGAATGCCGAGGAGGAGCATCAATTCCTATTTGCGGTCAACACAATCTCCATGGTCAAGTCGGATGCTCTGTTCAGCTATGTGGCGCCTACAAACATCATCGGCTGGGCTCTCAGCCCTTTTCGATTCCTCATGCCACTACGACAATATGTCCGTCTGAACCGCACGATCATCAAGGCAACGCATTTTCCCATCCTTTTCGTGATCTTCTCATACGAGCGTATGATCATGGCAAGGACTGGATACGCACCGACGGAATTGATCGAGAGGACGCAGATCCATCAGAAGCAGCCTGCAGCTTTCAGCAAGGCGCCCGAGCTGTACACTCCAAACCATCGCCTGCGAGAGCCCTCCGTCATCAGCTTTCGCAAAGATCGAGCACTCGATGAGGTCTTCCGAAGGCCTTTCCGAGGTGACACGGTCCGCACGACTACTCGCGAGATGGAGCAGGATGGTCCCACCGCTGTCGACAAATGGATGCATAATGCTGACATTGAAGGTGGTGCCAGTCCTCCGATGGAACAGCCTCGAAGTGTGTTAGAGAGGCTAGAGCACCGCAGGCCGACTGTCAAAAGAGCAGCCACCGCGGAAAGACTCAAGATCATGCAATCTAGGGACTTCTCCACAGCGACGAAGAGTGTCGCAAGTGATGGCGAAAGACGTGGATTCTCTTCCCTTCGCCGACCGTTCATGATCGAGGAGGAATCTGAGATCGAGAACAGCACGGCAACGCTTCCGCATGATACTGAGGCCGATGGCGACGATGAGATTAATGATGAATCGGATAGCCACACTCCTGGAATGGGCGAAAGTGCCATCTCGATCAAGAACAGGACACCCGCGGATGACAGTGAATCTGAATACTTCCATACGCCGGCCGCACCGCTGTTGAATATGTCTCATGCTGCCCGTGCCCGACTGCAAGCTTCGCCAGATATTCCCAGAGCTGGCTATGGCATCACTCATCTTCACAACAAACAGCCGCGCGCTCACAAACGACAAGCTTCCGGCGGCACCATGATCTTCGCCCCTCAAGTCGACTACGATTCATCCGTCTCCAACCCGAAACGGAATGCTCGTGCTGCAACTTCTAGACCCGTCAGCGGTGGAAACACAGGCACTACAACTCCAGCACGAGCTCTCATGGCGGGAGCAAGCACACCACTCCGTAAGATGGCACCGCAAGTCAAGCCTCGTCCGATCGCGCCCACACGACAACAAACAGCACCAGCAATCAGAGGTCTCACATTCATGGATACACCCCGCCAAGCTCATCGCAACCCATCTTTCAACGCCCGTGCCCTCGACCTGGCCAGCGAGATCGGCGACAACAAATGGGGTCCATCCGGCGGCGGAATCGACGCGGGCGGGATATCTGGTTTCCCAGCCTCCTTCAGCGAGCAGATGATGCGCGAACGCGATTTGCAGCGGCAGAAAGAGGAAGACCGACGACGCACGGAGGACGAGGAGAAGGGCATGGTGAACCGCATTATGCTGGCGAGAATGCACACGCTTGAGGAAGGCTTTCGGGAGGTATTGAAGGAGATCAAAGACATGACGCAGAATGCCAACAGTGGTTCACGACGGGACAGTGAAGCCGCCGACTCGGCTGGTGGGTCGCAGCCGATTGGCGTTGCCGGAGGTCGGCACACCAAACCTCTCAGACCGAAAATCGAGCCTGCGGTAACGGGAAGTTTTGGTCCGAGTGGGAGTGGCTGGCAACCACCCAAGACGCCAATTGGAAGGATCGGAGGCAACGATGCGAAGTCGAGGAAGAGTCCAAGGAAGACGGCCGTGAGGACGGGGAAGAAAGATCGGCCGTTGAGTGGAGGTGCGAAGACGGCTTCTACGAGTGAAGGGGACTTTCAGACGCAGCAGTTGGCGACGCAGGCACTGGCGAGGGAGCAGATGGTGGGCGGGGTTGAGACGGCGTCGCCGGAATCGGTGTTGTCGGTTATCGAAATTGCGAGGGAGCGTGATGAGGCGGCTGCTGGTTTATCAACGGCTGTTACGGACGAGGAGTTGAAGAGGGATAATGATCAGGAGTAATGTTGGGTCTCTTCTTGAGCGTTGTTTGGCTTTGCGTTGCAGCAGAACGAGCATGGTTTGGAGAGCGGGCATAATGGGTTGGTTAATGCGGCATATGTGGTGATGGTTGACCTCTTGCCTTTACATTTGCAAGTTTGGCATTGGTGCTATGAGGAGCTTTCTCGATCTGAATGCATTGTAAGGGTAGTTCTTGGATATAGGTACGGAAGAATCTCATATCGACAGCATCAGCATCATCGTCTTCCTCCATGAACTTTCGTGGCAGAGAGTGAGAGCGTTCAAGCAGCTGCGCAAGGACTCCTCCAAACAGCGACATAATGCCATGCTTTAATACCAATCCACAAAGCAGTGCTAACCCATACTGTTCTCCCTGAGTCGCGAATCCAATAATCTCATTCTTTCATAAAATGATCGTCTCCTTGCAGTACTCAAATGCAGCCCCGTCCGTATCCTTCCACGATCTGGGAGTCGCTACTCATGCTTAGATTCCTCCGCCTGGCATACGTGTTAGCAGAGTGTCACGCCAGAAGAGGCAAATTACTGTCATACCAGAGCGGTGACCAGGCTCAACGTGGAGAGTGCCTTGATTCGCCTTCCTGGCGAGATCCTGTCGGTGGCGTACGGCGAAGTAAGACCCAACAAGAGCCGCTGTGCTGATGACCATTGTGCTCGTTCGGCTGGAGAGATGTCAGTCTGGAGCTTTGGAAGAATGCGTCTTTGCTGGACCATGGACCCAGCGCTCGCATCCAGTGGCGATGCAATGGTAGGGAAAGGCGGTAAGCAGCCGACTCACTTTATGTATCGTTCCCACGCCATGTTGTCTGTATATGTGTATTGCTCGTGTTATCCTCAAAGAAGAGTTCTGAGGACGTAGTGTGTATGCGTGTGGAAGGAAGAGAACGTCGAGTCGATAAGTTTTCCCCAACGAGCCGCTCTTGGTGGATATACTGCTTAGGAGACTGTTGTCCTCGGGCAATGGAGCTCATCGCGTGGCTTCCCCATATTTGGAGACCCCTCCCCGCGCTACTACCATGGCACGTGCGTCTGACGTAATGTGAGTGAGGTACCTGGAAAGAATCATCGCGAATCTGGAAGGCAGCATCAACACGCCGATCATCACCTTCACGAAGACTGAACGAGACACGAACAACAACACCATCGCCTGATCACCATACAAACACGACCATGGCCTCCGGCTCCGCCCCTGCAACGCCCCTCCTCTACTCCTGCATCGCCTACAACTCCACCATCCTCGCCGAACACACCACAAGCGCCATCTCCGGCACCTCAAACCTCGCCTCGATCATCCTCCCCAAAATCTCCCACGACTCCGCGCAGAAACTCACATACACCCACAATGACAACTTCATCCACTACATCGCCGATGCCGCGCCCAGCTCCGCCTCTCCTGACAACCTCTCCGGAGCGGGTCTCACATATCTGGTCGTAGCAAAAGCAGATCTGGGACGACGCATACCGTTTGGATATCTGGTGGAGATCAAGAAGCGATTCTTGTCGACTTTCGACCCGGAGAGCACGAGTTTCAGCTCATTACCAGCTTATGGCGCGGCGGCTTTCAACACGCAGATGCGCCAGTTGATGGTGGAGTATGGCACGACAAAGGCGGGACAGGATGATGCGTTCAAGAATGTGCAGAATGAGATTGATAATGTGAGGGGTATCATGACGGAGAATATTGAGCGGGTGCTGGAGAGAGGAGAGAGGATTGATCTTTTGGTCGACAAGACGGATCGGTTGGGCGGAAGTGCGAGAGACTTTAGGGTGAGGAGTCGTGGGTTGAGGAGGAGGATGTGGTGGAAGAATGTGAAGTTGATGGTGCTGTTGACGGTGGTGGTCATTTTCTTGCTGTACCTGCTGGTGGGCTTCGGGTGTGGTCTTCCAGGTGAGTTGCATTTCCGTGGACAGCTCTAGGGGACGACTGCTAACTTTATCACAGCATGGGGACGGTGTATTCACAAAGGTTGATTGAGCACGACTCGACGATCATGCTCACGGGATTTCGGCGTTTACGGAAAATGCAAACCAGATTGAAGCGTTCTTCAGCAAGCAGATTGACGATATCAACTTTCACTATGCAATAGTACGATACCACCCAGCGACGTTCAATTATTGCCATTTGCACCCTTCATCAAGCCTCTTTCCTCAATCTCCGCCAGCATTTCAATGAAACCTTCATGACCGTCCGCAGCCTTCTTCTTGAAGCCTTCCATGTTATCCCGCATCCATTGAACATCACCTCCAGCAGGAGGTATTGGGAAGCCAGCTTCATATCCGCCTTGCATTCCGCCCACTGAAGAGGAATATGTCAGCAAAGCTTCGGAAAAGATACCGTCCGGAACTCACTGATAATAAAGCTCTGCAACTCAAACTCCCTCCCATTTCCCTTGGACTGCACGACATCCTCCCAAGCAGCAACAACCTGCTTACTCAAATCATCCCAGTCCTCCTGCGTTCTCGAGGGCCCAAGACGAACATTGGCGAAGATGTGGTTCCCCTGGTGCCGTTTGCCACCGACATAGGTTCGCTGCTTGGAGACGTCGGTGAATTTGACGTTCACGAAGAGGCGGGGCGTTGTGAACTTGGTGCTGTGGATGCGGGTTATGGCTTCGGCGAGAGCATCTTGTTGGGATTCAGAGAGGGTGATGACGGTGCGGACGTCGTATTCGGGCATCACAGCGGTGTTTCAACAGAGAGAAGGATATCCCTATAGACTTTGATCGCTAACGATGTTGATGTCGAGGAGAGCTCTTTGTGGCCGGGCAGATGGAGGTCAAGTAAGCTATGTCACAAGCTCGATTTATACTTCGTTGCACCTTTTAGTCCTGATTACTGAGCAGAGCTCGTTTGACAATCAACCGCCTCAGCTTTTCAGCTTGCCAAAGTACTCTACCGTCGTTCGGTGGGTTCAAGTACGTCTCGGTGTCCAAAGGGAGGCAGGACATGCTTAGTCATATCTTGACCTCCTTGTATACCTTACCCATGCCCTTACGCTGCATCCTTCTTTCTAACCTCCGGTCAACGATGTATTCGGTCGTACATTTGGCAAGTCTCATGCTGCTCACGCCAAACGACATGTAGTGAGTCATGAGCACGAGTCTCCGGCCCATCATCCTCAGAAGAGCGGCTCCAGACCATTTGGCCCTCCGATCCTTTCTTCTTCCTCCTATTGATCCGCGAGTGCGACTCGGGGCTGCGAGAAACATCTCGTGCAAGTCAACTGGCTTCTCGCCATCCACAGTTCCCAAAAATGTACAAGGATCTTCCGGACGCAGCTATAGAATCGAAAGAGTGCTCCAGGACAAGGGGATGCCTTTGGGACGTGTCTATCTAGCAACAACGTAAACGCTCTCCTCGACCTCCAGTACCGGATCCACACCGAAAATGCGACACTTACTACTCACAGGGATGAAGATCGAAAGGTGGTGGTCAAAGAGATTCCTCAGGACTGGAAGGCGAGGAACGAAATCTACCGAAGGACATCACAATGTTCCAACATTCGTCTTCCGATCGACTCGATCCCTGAGTCTCGCATGCTGGTGTTTGAGTACCTCGAAGAACATTTACTTTCCTTGATGCAGCAAAGGGAAGTGCCCCTGAAGCAGATCAAACGAGCCCTGAAATGGACGCTCGAGGGAATCAGTCAACTGCACGCGGTGAACATCACCCACAATGGTCAACTCTTTCTCCCAGTATTCTTTATAGGTTCAGCATGTGCTAAGCCTAACAATCGCAGACATCAAACCCAACAATATTCTGCTGCAGACCGCGACGACTTCCGCCGGGCTCGAAGTGAAGAGGGTCCTCATTACCGACCTCGAAGATGCCGTACACCTCGAGCCAGGCCGATTCCTGCAAGGCGCCACGCTGGGTAACTTGATGTGGAGGAGCCCAGAGGCGCACGCCGCAGGACCAATGGAAGCATCATCGGACTTGTTTGCTTTTGGCATCGTGGTGAGTATCGCAGAACCTCCTTCTGCCCATCCTTTCTGACAATGGAACCCCTTTCTCGCAGTGCATCTTCGCCCTGACGAAACCCGTCATCTTCGCCGTGGACAATCCCGAACTTGCCGGCGAAGACAAGGTCCCGACCATTCTCTTTCGACAAATGTCCTACTTCGCAGACGACGAGAGTGGCGTCGAAGGCTTGCTTGAGTATCTCGGCGATAACGACGAGATGCGAGATGTGTGGGAGGCCATCGAGGAGTCATGTCGCGACATTCGTAAGAATCCAATCACGTGCTGGCAGGGCCCGGGCATAGACGAGGACTTCAAGGATCTGGTAAAGAGACTGACGAGGTTGGATCCACGACGACGCATCTCCGCGGAGGAAGCGTTGAGGCATCGATGGTTTGCGGGAGTCTCGTAGTGCGATGGCAGAAGGTCTGCCTTGATGGAAAATAACCGCCTCACGAACGACTCTGGCTTGAGAGAGGCAAAGACTGGCTGTAAATGTACGACACAGCTGATGACAAGTTCTTTTGACGATGAGTTCATTCACATATGTACAATCTATTCCACCACAGTCCTCAAGCCGATCACGCGCGCACGCTGCTTGCGTTCACGCCTCTCTTCCCCCGAAGGCATGACTGCATCTCCAACAGCATCTGATTCCTCTCGGCGGGTGGCATGTACTCGTACGTCTCACCCGTGATGAGCTTGTACACATCCAACCTCAGCTCGCGATCCTTGAGCTCCTGCGCCCGCTCCTGCTCTCGTGCGAGCTTTTGAGCTTTGGCCTGTGACTCCAATGCCTCGCACTTCGCGCGGAACTCGGGAGTCTTGCGCCATGACTCCATGCGGACTTGCCAGGCTGGCTTGCTCTCGGACGAGGGAGTACCAGAAGGAAGGTCTGGCGTCGCTGACAACACCGGAGAGGGTTTGAGCGAGTCGGAGGAGGGCAACTGGTGGGAGACGTCGTCCAGAACGGACGCCTTGAGGCTGCTCATCTCCCCCCGAAGACGTTCGTTCTGAACCACGACGGCATCACGTTCGTCCTTGAGGGTTGCGTTCTGGTCCATCAGAGCTTGGCAGTTGGCGCACTTGATCGGACCACACTTTGCGGCATGCGCCTCGGTGTCCTTGGGTTCAAATTGCGTTGCTGCATCAGTGCTGTTGACGTCGTTAGCCTTTTGGAATCTCAGACAAGAATTCGGCGATATCACATACCTTCCCTTCTCCTGTCGAGTACGTTCAGCGTCTGCAAGAGGTTCGAGGTCTTCTGCCCATTTCTTCATCCGCTTGGAAGTCTCCTCTTCCTTCTTGACTTTCGCATGAAGACCTCTGATCAGATCAGCAGTCTGGCGGTCTGTCTTCTCAACCTGCTTCATGTCTTCGTCGTATCTCTGCTCGAGTGACATCAGCCGCTGACCGAGCTCGTATCTCTCGCAGTCGATCCGCTTGCAATCATCCCTCATATAATTGTAGTTTCTCTCGCCAGTCTTCAAATTGAGCTCAAGTTCTGCAACGAGACCACGTCGGGACTTTTGCAGCTGTTGCTGCGACCTTGCCACATCGCTGTAAGGTTTCTTATTCCGTCTGAGACTCTCAAGAGTGCCTTCAGTTTTAGAGCCATGCACGGGCTCTAGTGAACGATCAGGAATCAACACCTTCGCGGGAAACTCTTCGGGCAGGTCGGAGTTCTCATCGTCAGGAGAGAGTTCTTCGTCAGTGGAGTACGGGTTGTCTAGTGGCATGACAGTCTCTTCCTGGGTATCGGAATTCTCGCCCATAGGCTCGGATTCCTCGTCAGTGGGCGTCGCATCAGGTGGCTGGTACAAGACGCATTCCCGGCAGGTTTCCACAGCTGGTGTGGTGGCAGGAGTGGAAGCTGCGGTAAGCTGAGAGTCTTCATCGTCGAACATATCCTCGTTGCTTGCTTTAGATTCGCCAACGAGATCTTCACCGGACTCTTGAGGAGCAGTCTGTACGTTCAAGGCTCCTATCCAGTCCTCTTCATCATCTTCGTCCGCCCAATCAAGCTTCTTCCCGGCAGCCTTGAGTTTCTCCCATGGAATTGAGGGACGCCTACTTTCGGAGCCAGCAGATTGTTCACAGCCATCCGATTCATCTGTAATCGGAGATCCTGGTGTTGCAGGGTCTTCCTCGCGGATTCCAGGGACGTTGGAGGGCCTTTCGTGAGGGAGATGCGATGACGTCTCATCCTCCTCACCGTCGCTATTTTCCGGCTGAGTTGTAGCCTCCAGAAGTTTTGCTTTGGCATCCTGCGCCCTTCGTACCATGCGCACAATCTTCTGCTTCTTGTCCGAATCGGCTGCTGGACCATTACCAATCGGGCTCGGATAATAGGGAAGATGTGGGAAGTCTGGAGCTTCAGCGCCCATCTTGGCACCTCCTAATCCGTGCGGCTTGTATTTGATATGCAATGGATGCCTGTCGTTCAGCGGCTGTAAAGTCAACATAGTCTCATCATCCCCATACGCCTGATGCTTGCTGAGGGGTCTTTCGTGGTAGAGATATCCACGGTGAGCTTCTTCTTGAAGACGATCCCAGGTTTCGGGACTCAAACGGGGCTCTTCTGGGTCTTCATAGATGCCGTATAATGGTCTCCTCTCCTGCTGCGCTGGAGCTTGGTGGTCGTGCTGATCCTGTTGCTGATCCTGGTTCCATGCCAGATTGGACTGACTGTCGAACTCGTTGAAGAAATTGGCGTGCTTCGCATAGTCTTCTTCGCCAGTCTCCTCGTCCTCCTGTTCTTCTTCGGCATCTTGTTCATCGCCGTCCTCGCCGTCCTCGACCTCATCCTCGTCCTCGGACGAATCTGAGAAGGAAGAACCTGTTGCGCCATCCTCTTCTGACATGTATGGCTGATGCTGCTGCTCGTCCGGTATATGCTCCTGAGCGACCTCATCCTCTGCGCCCTGCGCGGTGTCGGATGTGGTACTGCTTTCCTCGACCAGCGAGCTGTCGCTGTAGTCGACTTCGTCTTCTTCGTTGTATTTCGACATGATTAAAATCGGGCCAAAGAGATTGTAATGTTTTGTGTATTATGAAATGAAAGTCGAGGGCGCTGCCGCTCGAAAAGAAAAGTAACGAATGTAGTAACGAAAAAATGGCAACGTGAATTGAATCGAAGGAAAGTTTTACAGAACCAAGTTTGGCAAACAGCGGCACCCTCTTCATTGCTCGAGTCCACAAACGCTGTTGACATTGGATTCTTTGATCGTATTGTCGACAATGAAAGTAAACTATAATTACCATTGACATTTCTCATCTCGTGATCATCGAATCTCGTGGGTACAAAGCAAAAGCTTCGTTTTGACAAAGGACTCTTGTAAGCGCCACCAAATAGCTGTTGGCGTGACGTCTGTTGTATTTGCCGTCGGCACGGGATGTTTGCGAGGTTGGCGATTGCTGTGATTAGGTGGTCAAGCAGTATGTCTGTTGAGTGGTACCCGGCCGAAAGGAGTCATGCTGCTGAAGTCTGTGCCTGGATTTCCTGAGGCAATCGTCGCTCTCAATGGAAGCTGCATAGTGGCGGGCGGCTCCAGAGTTTCAGTCTGGTCATCAATCTGCTTGCTTCCAATGTTGGACGGACTCGGCGATTCTTCTGATTGATGCTCACATTATGGCGTAGGATGCCAGAGATGAAGCTGTTCACGAGCGCCTCATGAATTGAGAGCTGGCGGAGGACAAAGAGAGATCTCGACGTCGGCCTTCTGCGACTTCACTCGTTGAACGAACGCACTCTTGTTGCTGATCGAATGTTTTCGCTGCATCAAGGACTCGCTGAATGGGCGATACCGCTGTGAGACCTGATGCCACATCAAGATTTGCACTTTGATTTCAACATAGGGACTGACTTTCAAAGATGTCGGCCATGCGAGCGACTCCGGTCGGCCATCCTGACCACCATTCGCAGTGTTTTCCGCTCGTCTCGCTCAAGGCACCTGGAGTAAACGACCATTGCTCCATCGAAAATCAGAGAGATGCAGTCGACGGCAGCAATACCATGTTGCAGAGAACGATCCGTCTTGGTCGAAAAAGAAAGCAGCCTAAGTGAACGATGTCGTGTGTCGTGTGTCGGGTGCCAGGTGTCGTGTATCGAGGACAATGTTAGCCCGGAAGCCCGGCTTCCCCTATTCTCAGCGCCCTCTTTTTTCTAAGGATATAATTCTTTATCTTGTTTGCTGACTAATGCTATGCATTATCTTGGCAAGGTGTCCGAGGTAAGTGGTGCAACGCTTACGGCGTCTGAGACGGTCTCGGCTTATCTGAACATCGCTAACCCTTCTACTCTTTGTACAGTGGGTGCGTTATTCGACTTCCTTACACCACTGTGCGTGCCACTTTACTAACCACCAAAAAGTTATGGAGCTACGTTTAGGTCTTTGACAATCCGTAGTGCTTAATGTATGTCGAACTCTTCCTTCACTACCTACTGTGAGTATCATACTAATCGACGTAGTGCGCGTGGGTTCGAGCCCCACCCTTGTCAGTGAATGAGGTATCAACCACTATCTTTTTGCCATCATCTTACTCTCTAGCTCATAAGTATTGGTATAGAACGCGTTCAAAAATTGGGCAAGTGAGGGACAAAGGAAGCCAGACAGCCCAAAGCGGTTAGCGCCATGCCAAGGACTTTGCATATACCTTCGTCCTTCCGACCAGCCTTAGATCGATACACACATGCACAATATATTTATGCTTCGGGAAGCCAGAGCACATCCCGCCACGAATTTGACGGAGGACGCACATACAAGTCCAGAGCATTATTCATGATAGCAGGGTGGTAGTTGGAATACCAGAACTTCCATGTTGTGTTGATTCGTCGAAAGGCTGCTCAACTGTCACATAGGCGGGACTTCAGATTTACATGTCGACGGAGTCGTACGTGGTTCACTGTAGATTGATCGAGTACGCTCTGTAAAAGCTTCAGAAATTGGTCGCTAAAGGATTCTTTTCGATCAATACATCTCCCAAATTGGTAAGGGCATCGAATCAGCCTGAATGTACGAGGTACCACCAATCTGTGATGGAATGCCCTGTCGTTGTCCACCGCTAAACCCACAGCGATCACGTGTGCCGCCAAAACTCAAAATCGCTCTACATCCTCCATGCTCGGCCCGTGGGGTGTTTCAGTCATACAAGTCCTCAGCCTTCTTCTTCTCTTCAGCCTTCTTCTTGTCCATTCCCGCAGAGTCACCTCCATCCACCTTGTAGCCAACGTGCGCCAACCCATCTTCCACTTCTTCGTCCAAGTTGGCCTGGATATCGCGGTCGAAGTCCCAATATGACGGGTCTGGTTGTTGCTCTTCGCCGAATGCTCCCTCAGCCTGATCCGCTAGTGCTTCCTCGAGATCTCTGCCGAGCAGACCGTGTTTTGCGCGCCACGTGGTGAGATCCGCGAACATGCGCTCGTTGTCGTGTTTCAGCAGTTTGACGCGAGGTTCATCGCTGTCCATGGAATCCAGCTTCTCTTGGGCCTCTTGAAGACACCTCTCAGCACCAGACGGCGCCCAGACAGTGGCTAACAACTGAAGGACCTGGATACGCGTGAAGTGCGGAACGCGTGGCTCCAAAAGGAGCGCAAGGCAGCCTTGCTCGCATTCGTAATAGCGGTGACTGTCGTGATGCTCTATAAGAGACGCGTGCCTCGCGTGGTAAACTCGAGCCTCGTTGGAGTACGTGTCTTTGATTGGGGCGCTCGACTGGATGGTGCGAAGAGGGATGCTCTCGAAAGGCTTCGTGACTGGTCGGAAGGGTATGCCTTTGGCTCGCTCGATGGTCTCTCGAAACGGAGTCTCGACTGCGAAGCGTGGATCAACTGACGGAGGTGCGTTGCTCTGTCCTTCTTTGTTGGACGAACCCGACTCATCCTCCGACTCTGCTGATTTGAATATCGACCCGACTTTGGGACGAAGCGGTGGCTTGTTCTTCCGGCGAGTTGACTTCACTCTGGAGAAAATTGCCGGATGGGATCCTGGCACCTCGAGCTGATGGGCGTCCGTCATAGTCTGGTCGGTTTCCTCCATTGGAGGGGATACTGGCGCGTCCGTGTGAGGCGCGTCCGCGTCGTTGTCGTCGGTACCAGCCATGATCTCCGAGCTGTACGTCCGCTTTGATGTGCTGATATAGCCGGAGTTGGCGCAGAAGATGAGAGAGAGAAAGAGACAGAGAGAGGGAGAGAAAGGGAGAGAGAGGGGAACTAACGTGATGAAACAGAAATCTCTGGAAGTGCGCGTACCGAGCACGGGAAGATGCATGAAAAAATCCATCGAATTGCGTTTGCGTCTTGAAGTCACTTCAACTCGCGTGAAGTTGGAAAACATCTTCACCACATCTTCTCAACCTCCCCACACTGTTATCTCAACACAGGCTTTCTTCACACAACACACTCATCCTCGCGAACGAGCGCTGATTCCACAAGAGAGCTGATCTCACCCAAGTCCACCGCGACTCACCAACAAAAGCACTCTCTCCACCACGACTCACCAACAAAAGCACTCTCTGCGCAGACAGATACACCAAGCGAGGCGCAGGCATGGAGGAGGCAAGCGAGGACGGCGCCGAGAGCACGCGTGCTATCAACCCCGATCAGCACTGCGCGGTGAGGATGATTTTGCGCACCGGCGGCCCCGGCGGTCGATGCAGAAACTCCTTGAATTGCAGATTCCACAGTCCTGCAATGAAGCGCGCTGTTGCTGATCGCAGTCGTCCATTTGACGAACTACCCAAGGAAAAATCCGCTCACATCACTGGAGGGGGAAATAGGGCTGCAATTGCCATCGATCTTGACACCAGATGCGCCGTTCCTCAAGCTGATGGGACCATCTGTATGAGGGACCTCGCCTGCACCAAACATCTTCTTGCGGCCCAGAAAGCCGTCTCAGGTCGCTCGGCCCCCTTCGAAGATCTTCGTCGTCCCTTCAAGCTGGCCAATACAAGGAAATCGAACACGATCGACATGGATGATAGATGCGCTGTGGAAATTGCAGATGGAACATTGTGCCAGAGGAACTTGATCTGCAAGCTACACTCTATCGGAGAGAAGGTGAAAGTTCAGGGCCGCTCTATACCTTTCAAGGAACTTCTCCGTCAATATGAGTTGAAGCGCGCAAAGGCATCGAAGGAGAATATCAATCTGGACAGCAACTGCGCCGTGGACATCGGTGACGGCAATCTCTGCAAGAAGCTCTTGAACTGCGTCCTACACAGCCTCGCAGAACAACGTGCCGTTGAGGGCCGGTCAGCTCCATTCGAAGAGCTGTTGCGTGGCCACAGGCTGAGCCGTCAACAGGTCTCAGACGCAGAGATCAATTTCGACACTCACTGTGCTGTGGAAATGGAAGACGGCTCTCGATGCCGTTTTGATGCCTTCACCTGCAAAGTACACACTTACCAGGAAATGAAAGCCGTCGAAGGACGCTCTGCTCCCTTCCCGGAAATCCGTCGCCGCCACCATGAGAGTCTTGCGATGTCATCGGACACTAAGGCGGATCCTGACACGCAGTGCGCCGTCGTTCAGAGCGATGGACTACGATGTACTCGATCGCTGACGTGTGAGGTTCACACTGTAGCGCAGCAGCGCGCGGTGTCTGATCGCAGCCTTCCGTTCGAAGCTGCACTTGCAGCGGATCGACTACGGAACAGCGGCCGACCCAGTTTCGGGCACTTCGGCCTAGCAGTTGCTGGTGCAATCGGCAATGACCAGATTCTGCCTATCGTCAGTCTCTACCGCAAGGACGGTCTGCAGACGTCAAAGCCACACCACAAGAGCTGCGAGTGTCCAACTCCAGGAGAAGTTACCACATCGCCAGCCGGACCGAACTTGGAGCGAATTCAACAAATCCTGTATGATGCCGGCACTTCGAATCTTGAGCAGAACATCACCAACATCCTGCCAAAGGCTACTAAGAGATCGACCGAAGGAAAGCGAAGCAAGGTCTTTGAGAGTACCAGTGGCTTCCACTTCTGTTTCGTTCCGACAGAGAGCACCATGAGAGCCAAGTTCGAGACATTGAAGAAGAACGTCTCCAACGGCCAGAAAAAGAATGCTTGCATCATCTCCGCCCCTCATGAGCTCTATCGTCTCTCTGCCGATGGCGCTGCGTCGATTATGAGCCACCTCCAATTCTACGTCGCACGCTTCCCACACAGCCTGGAATTGATGACTGATGTGCTGAAGAGTCTCCTTCTTCAGCATGCTATTGCCGCAACTGCCGACGTCAAGATCCCTTTCAATGTCCAGACAGGCCTAATCGACAACAAACCATGTCTGGTCGTGCGCTTGCAGAACTTTGGCCAACAAATGCAAATCCACGAGACACATGTTGCGGTTCCTATTAACAGCCAGCCTAGGGAAGGCATTGCCGTGCCAGCTCGTGAGCTGTTCTACGACTTTCAACAAGAGAAGTCGGCTTGGATCCAAACGCCAGATTCGGACCCTACCTATCGCAAGCTGTTCGACATTGCTACATATGTAGTATCAAGCCTCCACCTCTACCGCGCGAGTCCCGGACAAGTTCGGCTTACCCTATGCGAGATGAGCAAAACCTTTGGTGTTCCCTTACTTTTCCAGACCGGCGATTAGAGCACACAGAGTGCATTGAGTCTCGATGCGACCTTCGCATCCTACGACGAGACCAGACGTCTGGTCCGTCCTAGCGCCGAGGCCAAAGCTGTTGTACCGTCACTCCCGAACATTAAGGTCCAAGACACACCCGCGGCAGATCTGGTACTTTAATGCCTGAAGAACCGGATTCTGCACACCCACGACCTGTGGTTGTCGTGGTCAGACGCTGCAAATGCAGCAGATATGCACAACATGTACCCGGAAGAAGAGTCGACAATACTTGCCTGTATATGTTCTGCTGCAGCAAGCAGCGTTAAGCTACACATGTGTCGTGCGTGCAGAGCTATAGTCGTTTGCAGCAGCATTGTCAAAATGGACTACGACGGTTCGCCGAGCATGTTCTGCCCTTAATGTCTCCCGCCAGTCGCGGTCCCTGCGCCTGCCAACGATTCTAATGATCTATGGCGCACCTACCAGTATGGGCGACATCCGGAACTTGTCAGAGTGCGATCCAACATTGCGGCGGCCGTTCGCGTGGAGTTCGACATCGTATTTCCGGATGCGAGGACCCTTTAATTCGATGCTCACTAGAGAGAGTACGCTGCCGCGTGCAGCTCCCTTTTGCCATCATTCGCGGAGGTGAACGATGAATGGCAATGGAAGGACGCATATTTCGACACGCCGGTAACGCTCTCAGAAGGCCGGTTCGGAATAAGCGTAGAGGCCCTGTCACCCCTCATTCTTTATCAAGGCCGGCCACGAGAGCATGTCGATCCCAACATGGGCCTCACCCGTTTCTACGCCAATGTTCTTTGCGGAAGTCACCCTTCTGTCAACCTGAGGATTACGCACCATCTCGACGCGGCCTCTACCCAGGCCGACATCGTTGATGCTGTCGCTCGGATGGACAATCTTCATTTAATCCGCTCTCAGATTCCGTGGAGGACAGTTGCACGCCTCCAGAAAGCATACGACCCCGCTGTGCTGGAAGAATTCGAACGACAGTGTCAGACCGGTGTCGCTACTCTCGCTGGATGCGCCAACATCCGTAAGAATAACTCGAAGGCATTGTGGAGAATTTCAGCACCCTCGGTCTTAACTATCGAGGAAGATCTTCCAGAGCTTCATAACGTCCAGGAGTACATCTTGTCTCTCGAAGCTCGTTACGGAATGAAGTTCCCTCGCATCAACGACGTGCCATATCCCTTTATAGGTGGTCCAACTCCTCCAAAGTATTCCTGGTGCTTCCTTTATGCGATCTTCAACAACCATTTCATCACTCTGCGGCGATTCTGCAATGCGCGGTTCATTACGACCTTCGATGTTCCAAGGCTGATCTGCGCGACGTTCTGGTTGCTCTGCTCGGGGAATGCCGATACACCAGGTGCCCAGCAGCTATTGAATCTGCCCGTGTCTTGCTATGCTCGCTATCCTATTTATCTTTCCGTTGGGAAGCACGACCATGCCCAAGCAATGTCTACAGGACTTGCAGATGGCGAGCGCATCTCACTAGACGCTCTTGATCTGAACGACTTCAATCTCTGCGTCGAACCATGGCTTGCTAATGCTGCAAAAGGCAATCGTGACGACGAAACTGAAGCGATACGTGCAGACTTCCGACAGAATCTGAAACTCGACAACCCTCCGTTCTGGTCCGCCACTCTACCGCCACTCATTGCAGAAGTGACCGCGCGGTACATTGTCAATGCGTCAGAGGTGATTGCGATTGATGAGTTCAGCGACGCAGCGACTGGAGCATACGGCACTCCTGATGATTCAAGCAGTGCTACATTGGGAGCGGACTATACTCCTGAGCTCAATCTCGGCGAAGAGCGCGGACAGAGGTCTGCAGCGAATCGTCCCCCAGCTGCGAGCCGAAGCGTGGTGTCCTCCAAAAGCCCCGCGGAGCATCGAAACATGCTCAACATTGGCTCGACCTGCTACATGTCGAATGTCCTCCAGATTCTGCATAACAACGACGACTTTCGCCGCATTCTTGAGGATGACACCAAGTTACTGTCCAATCCTCAAACCGGATCGCGAGACGTACATTTCATTCCGTCAAACGAAATCCTCGGCAATCTTGATGCTGCGCAGATTGCGCTGTTCCGCCGAGAGAAGGTGCAGAAACATGAACGTCTCGTCCGCCAACTTCGAAGCCTTTTCGCAGACCTTGACGCTGCCGGGCCCCAGCTTGACAAACCTGTCACAACACAGATGCTCGCATGCTTTACAGCGATCGACAGCAGATACGTCAATCGATCAGACGAGTCAGCACAGCTTTTCACTCTCATCATGGATAGTGTATGTGCAGCAACCGATCGGTCGATTCCCGCATCGAGGGGAATGTATGAGAGGCTCTGGAAAGGACAGGAAACAGCGAACAAGGCTGGTAAGGCGCTCTATCCGATTGACCTCGATTCGCAAACCTACTGGGACACGTACTGCAATGAAGGCTTCGACACCGACCTCGCCGCACTCTTCTACAGCCAGACCGTTTGCGAAACACCTTGTGCGACTCCATTGTGTCATACGATCTCTCGCTCGTTTACCGTCACGCCCATGGTCTTTCTCGATCTCCCTCCGACGGATGACCCAAACCAAACCTTCCAACTTTCCGAGCTGCTTGATATGTGGGCCAACGAGGTTGTGGATGGGGATGGTCACAACTGTGAGCGCGATCCAAGCCACGTTCCCTGCAAGAACAACTACCGCTGCTTTACGAAGCCTGCCCAGTACGTGTCCTTCGCTGTGCGACGCGGAGGCATGTATGAACACATCTTCAACCCTCTGGAGACGCCGAGTGAGCTTGATCTTTCCACCTACATGAAGCGGAGCGAGCTTCCCTCCAGCCAGGAGTCGGACGGACCTGTTATTGATCCCGTCTCACTTATGTATGATCTTACGGCTGTCAGTCACTTCAAGAACGGCGGTCACTACATCAGCTATGTGCGGGACAAGCACTCCCATCAGTGGATCGCCTTCGACGACACCTTGCGTCGACCGCTGGGCAAGACACCGTTTCAGGCGTGGCGTGAGGTAAGTACTTCGAACTTTGATTGCGGATAAGAACCTCACTAACACTGAATGCAGGGAGAGGAGGTTGTTCACTTCGTCATGTACAAGAAGCGCTCCAGCGATGTGCAGATGCAGGATGGTTTGACCGGGCTTGCTGGCGAGGCTACTGGTGGGGATCGCCCTCCTCCGAATGCCACTGGAACTTCAACTGCCTCTGGAACTCCAACTGCCACTGGAACTTCAACTGCTACTGGAACTTCAACTGCCACTGGAACTCCAGCTGCCACTGGAACTTCAATTGCAACTGGAACTTCAACTGCCACTGGAACTCCAGCTGCCACTGGAACTTCAATTGCAACTGGAACTTCAACTGCCACTGGAACACCCCTGGCAAAGACGCGCACTCTTCCGGAATCCACGATTTCAGATCGCGCTGTTCTTGCCCGCGGGGATGCCGACTCGGACATTTCCACTGCTCGAGCGACTGAGCAACTCCGATTGCGGAAGAAGGAGCTCGATCGGCAGGAAGAGCGCCTTCAGCAGGCGAACGAGGATCTGACACGACGCCAACGCGAATTAGAAGAAAAGGAGCAAGCTCATGCTGCGCTCGAGCAACGTGCAAACCGCGCAACGGCTCTGGAGGCTCACCTTGAGGGCATTCGCGAGAAGAGAGATGAGCAGTATCGTATCATCGGCGAGATCAAGGAGAGATTCGCTAAGATAGAGAACGCTTTGGCTTCGGCTGCGCGTGATGCTGTTGCTGTGGGCGACCCCGGATCCAATGCTAAGGTTCGAGAGATCGGCGCGGAGGTGGAGAAGCAGAGGACTTTGGCGCTGGGTGAGGTCCAGGATTGCAAGGATCGTCTGCTGCTGCTCTTGAACTGAGACTCGCCGGTGGCGTTGGTTGCGGAACTGGGAAACATTGACGATTGCGTACTGGACAGCATTGATGATTGCGGACTGAATGGCGTTGATGATTGCGGACTGAATGGCATTGATGATTGCGGACTGGACAGCATTGATGATTGCGGACTGAATGGCGTTGATGATTGCGGACTGAATGGCATTGATGATAGCGAACTTGGAACTCAAAAGGAGTGAATCAGTATGGTGATGATGGTGAACTTGTGGCTAGGCATGTAGTGCTGACGAAATGATTTTACGATTACAGCGCCTGAGGGACGTCATCTCAGTGTAAAGGTCATCGTGCCAGGCTTGGTGAAGTTGCGGCTGTCGAGCGAGTCGTTCGCAGTGCAACCGGTGAAATCAAGAACATGTGCGTCGCAAGGTCCTTCAGCGTTGTCGACAAGTGCATTAAAGTCCCGCGGCTATCCTACCTGCTATCACCGCCGCTTCAGTAAGGACTTGACCACGTAAAGCCAATTGCTAATGGTCCAAAAGAAGCAGAACAAGAGCAGAACTCAGAATGGAAGCGCATCTTCAATGCTATATTACCCCTTTGGCCCAGTATCCTGAATAGGAGAAGGATGTTGCGACTCTCGTAGAAAGAGCAGATATGATTTCCCAGCGGTAGCTTGCCGGTCAGCAACATCGACAACGCTCAGAGCGATGCTATCGTTTGCGGTAGGGTGATAACCATGTCTTCTTGACGCACCGGCCACGCAAGACGACATCAGAACGCCAAAGACGAGGCGGAATAGACAGCATCTCCTTACAAGAACATCGGTACAGCTGGTAGCACCGTAACAATTCAGTCGCAGAACCGCACGGAACCCTTGAATGACGGAAAGGATCGGATTGGAATGCCGACCAGCCAAAAGGGTCCAACGGTACGTCGTCACGTCGTTTCAAACTGTCCGGGGAGTGCTGTAGGCGCCCGGTCGAGGCAATGCATTGTAGTAGTTCTAGCAAGCACGACCGACGAGCAGAATAGCAGAGCGAAACACGCTGGCTGCGCTTTCTCATGAGCAGAAGGACCTTGTGGCATCGGCTCTCCCGGGAGAAGCAGTCCAGGTCGAGATGGCATCGATCGTCAGGACTCAGACCGCTTCTCTGTCCTGGCCAGTCATAGCGATTAGGCCGTTCGCGGTCTAGTATCGTCGAATCGTGTGGCGGGCCGAGCACGCTTCCTGCAGGCTGAGACTCGAGATCGGATGCCACGTGATTTACAGCTGACGGAATCGCCATCGCCGGGTTCCTGAGATGAGCTCGGTTTCATGCCAGAGCAATGAGCAAGGGGTTGGCAAGCAAGGATCAATAATACGTACTGATTGCGTCTTCTCAGCACAGCATTACGCAGACGCACACGCATAGGGCTGCTCAGTCGATGGAAATAATTGCTCGAAGAGGATCGTCGCATGCCCTCTCACACCATGCAGAGACACAACGGCAGAGGGTTTGGGAATGCTTGAGGTGAAAAGGCAATAGTCCTGGGACGAGGCGTGGGGAGGTGATGTTGATTGGTGCGAGAACAAGGTTCAACGCTAGTTTTGGCGCCAAAAGCCGTGAAAGTGAACCAGCCCCAGCATCGTCCCTGCCGCCGGCCGCCCACCCACCATCAGCGCTGACTCTCGCACAGCCTCGCCACTTGCTTGCCTGACCTTGACCTTCATCGTCACCTTCATCCCGCATCTGTACTCCATTCCACTTCCATCAGCACTTTATCGACCACTCGACCATAATCGCAACATCTCCTTCGCTCGACATCTCTATCGACCGCTCGCCGTCCTCGCACTACATTCCGCAACTTGTCCGGCCACCTCCGCTTCCGGCTTTGTTGTTCTCTTTGTTGCTCCATCATCATCGCCTCAGCTCCTGGCTCAATCACCATCACACAATAACCGCCGCGCACCTCATACACACCTACAATCATGGCCAGCTATCATTACGGAATGCCTCAATACGCCGCGTCGTCGCATCAGAACCACCCTCAAGGCCATCACGGTCGCAGCCGACGAGGGCCGAGAGTGCACTCGCAGAATGCTCACCGCCAATACAAGGCTCAACGGAGTCCAAAGGAAGAGCTGCCACAACCACCCACACAATCCGACTATCTTCGCATTCTCGAGGCCGCAAAGGGTTTCGAGTTTGACGATGACGAGATCTTTTGTCCATTCAACCTCCTGACCGAGGATGATGTATGTCGAGTCTCATCATCGCATTGGGATATCAGAGCTAACCCTCTGTCACAGCTTCAATCTATCCATTCCTCCTCCGGATCCGACCGTGGCTCCCTCTCCTCCGGCTCTCCCGAGAGCTCACCTCTTCAGCATCAAGTGCAGCCGACGCCGTCGGTCATGCTCTCTACCGTCCCTAATGTTTACAACTCTTCGAGCTTCCAGCAGGCTCAGCATATGAAGCTGCACCAGCCAATGGCGCAGCGCTCTCGCAATGCGATTCCGATCGTGGATCCATCCACTCGATCCGTCGCGAGTCCACCAATGTCAGTCTCGCCAGCCCGACAGATGCAGCAGCAGTACATCACTCGTCGTTGGTAGACGAGTATTGCACATCATGCTATTGTGACGCACTACGTCGTCGGGCTGGTGAGATTCTTTCTATTATTCGCTCTTCTCCTCCACGCGAATACCTTGTACAAACAAAATACGATACACGGCTTCTTACCACTCTGGGATGACGGCGTCACAAAACAGCATAACGAAAGCATGAACGGCACATCATTTATTCTCTGCGCAGCGATGACGATACACTGGTTACAGCTTCTGGATTTCTTGGATACCTTCCTCCGGTTGAGCACTTGTTAGCACTTGGGATGTTTTACTCTTCACTTTTTTTGTTCTTTATGGTACTGGGCAAGGCGGTGTTTCTGGTACACGTTGATGAAGACAGCGAAGCGCAAAAATTTCTGGCATCATGATACACCGAGAGGAAGAGGCGAATTGCAATGGGGTTCGGCCCAGGCAGCGGTGACTGTCTCGTGGCTAGTATTACTTGTTTTTGGATTGGGATTGCGTTTCGGTGTTGTTTGTGTTGATGATGGCGGGTACGACGTGGGCATATATCAAGATTGGTTTCTGGGAGTTTGGATGGAAAGAGTTGGTCACGACCTCTCTTGTGTTCGGCGAATTGTAGTTTTGTGAACGATACGAACGACGAAGACTCATATCATTACCTACTATTGTTTCGTGGTGTCTTTCATTGTCATACATGGTACGCCAAAGAGAGGAGGTCAATCCACAGCAACAGTACCTGCATCAAAGCCATGGTACTATCAAACGTACAGACGGGTAAGTTCATCGTAGTGTCGTCGAGTATGGTTCCCATGGGGAATGGCATTGTTCAACCCCACCAAGGCTCCCCAGGTACCGTCCCGAATCCTACAGCATCTCGACGAAGCTCGAAGCTCCTGCCTGTACAGAGTTTGGGCATTATTCACTTGCATGCAGAAGCAATGTAGTTATGCCTTCAAGGTATCAAGAGTCGCAATGTGAACTGAACACATGTCGGCCGTACCGTCAAAGTAATCCGTCCGCTTATGAGTGGTGGACCGCACTATCCCAGTCGTCTTCGTCATATGATGCGATGACGTTCTCGCGTCCCGGCTAGCCACACGTTCACATTCTCGTTTCTCAAGTCCATTGGTATTCCTTCCTTCAACTCACGGCACTTCTATCAGATCTACGAACCTTTCAAAACACAGTCCTTCCAATACCACCTACCACTCAATCAACCGAATCACAACCATGTCCGCCTTCCGCTCCATCACCATGCGATCATCCTTCCGCGCAGCCTCTCCTGCCATCCGTCAAGCTGGAGCTTTCAGGTCATTCCAGAGCGGACGCGTGCTGCAAGTAGTGAAGGAGAACAAGGAGGGTACGCGCTCATCCCGAACTTCCCACGGTGGACGTTGGCTAACATGCTCACCCACTTCAGGCAACGCCGAGCGCGCGCAAGAAATCGAGTCCGCAAAGCAGGAGGAGTTGAAGAAGCAAAAGCAGGGCAAGAACGAGTACAACGATAAGCTTGCCAGCGAGAGTGAGAGTGCGGTAAGATTTTGAATATATCCCTCCCGTGCCACAAGTATGACAGGAGCTGACTCGTGATATGTAAACAGATCAAGGGCGAGAAGCACGACAAGTCCATCGACCAGATGCAAAAGGAAGGCGCACAGGCCGCGCAGAACGAGAAGAAGTGAAGCGTGGAACGATATCGACAGAAATGGCATTGCGCATCGCGATGGGAGCGTGGGCGTTGTAAGGCGCGAAGGAGCAGGAAAAATGTGTACATAAAAGAGGAGAATAAGAGTGTACTTGTATGAGACAAGCATGAATGGTGTTACACCCGCCGTGAAATATCAGCGAGGCATTGCGAAGGAAATGTTTTGAGGCGCAGGCATTCGGACACCGTTTGCTCTTCCCTCTCTTTTCCTTCTCGCTTGCTCACCTCACACGTCTTGCTTTTACGCACCCACTTCTCGCCTTGGATATCCACACACGCACAGGTCTACCGTCAATATCAATTCCATCCAACATCATCAAACATCGCCATCATTCCGCCCAAATACCTCACAACAATGGCCCTAACCATCCAACTAATAATCTACATCGCCCAGTCCTTCCCCCCTCCCCTCCCCTTCCCAAAACCCGCACAACCACTAACACCCCCTCACCAGACTCTCCCTCCATCTCCTCGACCATCTCGAAATCTGGCTCCGCACCCTCCACGCCCGCATACAAGGCGACATCCAGCAGCAGCAGCAGCGCAAACACCAACGCGCAATGGAAGTGGCGCGCACCAACGCCGAACTGGATTATGCTCGTCGGTGGGACGAGTTTAGAAGGAATGAGGCGATGCAGATGGCGCATATTAGGGGTGAGGTGGAGCATGCGAGGTTTGAGGCGAGGGAGGCGAGGGACGTGAGGAGGGCGAGGGAGTGGATTGGGGGGGAGGGGTTGGTGATTCGGGTGAGTGGGGGTG